>JAMQCK010001280.1:0-10041 GCA_024196135.1 Pleurotus ostreatus/Saccharomyces cerevisiae fusant | reverse complement strand
TGTGCAAGCTGCTCACGACCGTTGGCGAGCTCCTCGATACCCCGCGTGCCCACGCCCATATGGACGTGTACTTCGCGCGCATGAAGGAGTTGACGAAGAAGCCGACCGTGAGCTCGCGTATGCAGTTCATGTTGCAGGTACGTTACTATGTGTGCACGACTCTCGCAATGCAGGTGCTAACAACGACTTCAGGACCTGATCGAGCTTCGGTCACGGAACTGGCGTGCGCGTACTCAGGCTGCTGGGCCGACCACCATTGCACAGATTCATGAGATAGTGAGTTCTCGCTATCATTGCAACCGACTCCGTACTAACGACATGCTAGGCTGCAAAGGAGAAGGCCGCCCAGGAGAAGGATGCGATGCACCGCCAGTCCACCATGTCTCGCGGTGGGTCAAGGCGCGGTGGTGACAGGAGGGATTCAGAGCACGTCGGCCCTGACGGCTGGACAGTCGCCGGATCCTCCGCCCCGCGCCCGCCCGCCAAGGCTGGTGACCTGTCCAAGTTCGGCAACATCAGCAAGGCAACGCCCATGACCTTCGGGCCCGGGAGCGTCTTCGCGGGCAAGAACGCTAACAAGCGCGACTCGATCTCTCGCCAGGCGTCGACGTCGAACATGTTCCACGCGTTGCAGAGCGAGGGTGCTGAGCCCGTCACTGCCCCGAAGTCCAGCCGCCCACCGAGCCGGAAGCCTAGCGTCGACCTCTCCGCTGCTGCTGGCGGCGAAGCCCCACCGCAGCGCAGGAAGCTTGTCCTCCAGCCTCGAACCAAGCCTCTTGAGGAGAACAAGCCCGATGCCAGCGAGTCCGAGGACGAAGGTTCCACTGCGGCTGCGGCTGCACCTTCAGACATGTCGGAAGAGGTTGCCAAGAAGAAGGTCGAGGAGGACGTCAAGGAGTTCTTCGCCATCCGGAATATGGAGGAGGCCGAGAACTACTTCACGACGCTGCCTGCGAACCGTCATCACCTGCTCATCGACAAGTTGGTGACGCAAGCGATGGATCGCAAGGAGGCGGACGTCAAGCTCGTCGGCGACCTCTTCACGCATGCGCTCGGCAAGAAGCTCGTGTCGACGGAGGCCCTCGAGGAGGGCATCGCGCCCACGATGGAGTTCATCGAGGACATTGCCATCGACGTGCCGAAGGCCTGGGACTTCATGGCCACCTTGGTGAAGGCAGCGTGCTTCGACGAGGAAACACGGACGCGGCTGGCGAACAAGTCGTCGAACGCGGATAAGATGCTCTCCTTGCTATCATAGGTTGTCGTTAGGCGGACCGTCTCTGCTCTCTGTCTGTTATATCATAGACCGCATGTACTACAGCATACCGTATCATTCCGCACGCTGCATTGACTGCATCACCTAGTTGTCTCTACCGGCTTTCGTTCCTTTGTTTCCTTCCTTTACTACTAGCGCGCGTCTTATTGTTCTTATGTGTTTATATGATTATGGCACCTTCCTCCTCACCACCTCACCCTCTTGTGTACACTCGTGTCCCCCACCGTTGCGCATCTTGTCCATTCATCTCTTCATACACTCATCCCGCTTTTCTCTTTCACCTGTTCATATTGCGTCCCGCGTTGTACACTGTAGCACTTGCCTATATCATTATAGCAGCATGCTGAGATCCATGATGGTGTGAAGACCTGGCTGAGCTTGGGGAGTTGCAGCGCGTCCGCTATTGCGTTTCGAATCCTTGAACATAAAGCAAGAAAGCGATAACTACAGACAATCGAATGAGGGAACTTCCGATATCCAGGCATGAACATGATAGGTCGTGAGGTATGCAATAAATATAAGAACAGCTATGGGTACGAGATTCATTGACTCTCGCGTCGCTCCATCTCGAAAGCCTTTTGCTTCGCCCGGTAGTCTAGGTCTTCGACACTGATGAAGGTTAGCACCGGCAAAGAGCATCAAAGGCATGAGATACGCACTTTCGTACACCCAAGCAATAACATGAGCGGGCAGAAAGCAAGACGACCGCCACCCACGTCAATATTATGGACACTAGCACCATCCACACCGCACTCCCATAGTAGGCCGCCGCGTTGACTTCCGTAAGGTCGTCAAGCTGGAACTTGACGTTCGCCGCGATGGCAACGTCGAACGCGAACGACGTTGTCCCAACGAGCGCGCCGACCACGGAGAGAACGAGTGCGACCACGGAAAGGGCATGGGAGGCGAGGAAGAGGGCGGGGATAAGGGCGAGGAAGGTGAACGCGCAGGTGATAGGGTGCAGGACCAGTACGACAAGGAGGCCTTGCAGGACGATCTCCGTGAGCGAGGAAGATATGCCCAGGGCGTCCGACAGCTGCGGGGGCACCTCGTAGCCGAGTGTGGGCCCAAAACATTTGCCATAGCCCGTGTTCGTGTACCATTGTTCCTCATCGAGCTCGCTGGGAGGGGAAGTCAGCGCCTCCACTATATTTGGTGTTGTCCGCAGACGCACCTATTCGCGCAAACGCCCCAGACGCCGAAGCGCAGCCCTGTCGCGATGCTCGTGACGACCTCCTGCTCCTGCGTGCTCTCGACGCGTACGAGGTAGACGGACTTGATGATGGGGGTCGAGAGGGAGACGAGGAGCTGGAGGATGAAGGCGACGAGCAGGCAGAGGAAGGCGGCCAGGGAGATGGCGCGGTATGCGCGCAGTGGCTTGTGGTGCTCCTGCATGCCTGCTGGGTATCCCGCGCGCACTGGGAGCAGTGGCTCCTGCGACGATCGATGCGGTCGGTGCCAAGGGCCACGTTTG
Organism: Pleurotus ostreatus/Saccharomyces cerevisiae fusant; assembly: GCA_024196135.1. Classification (NCBI taxonomy): domain Eukaryota; kingdom Fungi; species Pleurotus ostreatus/Saccharomyces cerevisiae fusant. The sequence goes on along the minus strand of JAMQCK010001280.1, from coordinate 7,291 downwards.
GTTGCTCCCGCGTGATTCGAAGCGCGCCTCTGCTCCCCACGGCTTCGGAATCGTACGAGGGCCAGTACCGGCTGCGCATGCGAGGCCACACGATTGAATAGTAGAGCGCACCCTCGAGTAAGGACTCGGAGAGGTCCCATGGGACATCAGGCGACTTGGTGGTGGGGCTTCACACACGCGAGCTGATAGTTATTACACCGCAAGCGCGCTTCGGTGTCGAGGAAAGCCCTGGGATGGGGGCGATGCACATCGTGCGGCCGTTCTTCCGATAAACCAGAGTGCATATTGAGGCAGTGAGGGAGACACGAAAGCGGTGAAAGACAAGGTACGCGGGTATGTCGGCCCCGCCCGTGAAGAGGGCGATCTGTATCAGAGAGGGTGCACCGTAGGCAAAAAGTGCATAAATATTGAGACCCGTAGGTCTACCACTCCGGAAAAGCGTGTCATCCTTGTGCAGGGGCCATGCTAATCTTCTCTGTATCGTTCCAAATTTTTCGTATGTCACCCCGAAGGGGACGAGAGGCCTGCCGTGCTGCACGAGGTCATTGACTAAATTTTGGAATTAAATTCTGGACGGAGGGCTGGCATTGCGATAGGCATTTACCTGGGGCATGTTCCCCCGTTCGTCAAGAAGCCCTGACCGCGCGAATGCGGTGCGCCAAAGGGTCTAGAGACGGGATCCTTGCCCGCGAGCAGGATAAAGGCAGAAAATCAAGTCCATAAAGTCTCGTGACCGGAAAGTCGAACTCACGTGCGCCCGTTATGACGTCTGGTGACGAAGTTCAACTTCATCTCCTACTACGATTGCACGGTGGGGCACAATGCGCTCGCTCGCCACTTGCTCGCCACCGATACCCACTCGCATGTCATCTTTCGGCGCTCTATGCAAGCGTTGACGCAAGGTCTTGATGACGATGGGCTGAGGGGCTTTCGCTCATCGACCGTGTCATACTGCGGAACATAGGGCATTTCCTCAGGTATATAAGCGTCCCATCGAGGTCATCTCTTCAGCAGAACTACCCACCCACCCGACGACCTCACTTACCAATCACTCAACCAACGACCACCTCTGTCTACTATGTCTCCCTCTAAGACTTCCGGCCAGTACCACGAGAAGAAGGGCGGCGTCAAGGAGACCGTACGTTCATGACATCCCTCGTCTTCGGCCAACATCTCTGACCCTCTCTTCAGATTGGTAACGCCCTCGGCCTCGGCGGCACCGCTAGCGCTGGTCAAACCGAGCGTCACCAGGGCCATGGCGAGTACGACGCCTCGCGCGCTGAAGGCTGGACGGAGGGTGCTGGCGACCGCGTCACTGGAAAGAAGGACTCAGTCGTCGGGTCCGTCACTGGTGATCGCAGTCAGCAGCATTCTGGTGAGAGGAGCTTCGGGTTAACGAGTGGGATTGTGCGCTGATGAAGTCTTGTAGGCGAGGCTCGCGAGAACAAGGGCGACTGGAAGCAGACCATCAACCGTCATCTGTAGGCTGGAATATGGATTATCTTTCGGAGGGGAATGAAGAAGTCACCATGTATCATATTGTAGCAATTTAGTACCGCTCGACGTTCGCGATCTTGAATGAGGGGACTTGGCTTCTGATGCGTAGTGAATTGACACCTTGACGAAGGGACGATAAGTCGCTAGCATCGGCAAGAATATCTCATGCAGTCTCCGTGACCGACGTTGGCAGGCCGTAGTTTCCCTGATGTGAAGTGGCCCTTCGGGCATGCGCACGAGGTTTCAATGCTCCCCATTTGTACTGATAATGCCGGGCGGAAGCAAAGTTATACTACGCGACTCTGATTAGCCATTAGGTGACGCTGCTTGAAGTAATGGTATGTAGACGCACTTTACTCGAGAGCCTACGCTTTCGCTCCATCGCCGTTAATTTTCCCTCCTCCACCCGCACTCACGACCATAGGACTTCAATTCATAGACATCGCAGATTCAGTAACCAATAGTCGACGTGACAGGGCTCTGCGTCGTGAGACCCTCCTCCGCAGGCATGTCGCTATCAACGCTTCCGTCCGGTACATCGGATGCACCTTCAAAGTGTAGCGCGTGCGATATTTGCGAAGTAAGAAGTGCTTGCGTTGTGTTACTGTGCAGAGCGATGAGGACTACGGATGTAGGGTAAATTCCCTATCAAAGAGAATAAGTCCGTTGAATACACTACGGGAAACCCAAGACTTACAGATATGCTATGCAGCGCGGTGCCGATGAGACGAGTAGAAGTGAATCCGTTTGACCCTATCACGCTTTTGAAGACGAGTTGCACGATCTTCATGCAGGATATCAGTAATTGGCCCATCTGCTACAGAGAGAATTGTGAGGGCATACCCAGATAAGGCAGTATAAGTAGCCTGACTCCACAAGGACGAACAAGACCTTCTCCACTTGACTTCTCCTTGTGGACAGCCCGAGATTGCCCTTGATCTCACGGCGATACGACCTGGTATCATCATCATTCAAGTACGGGTGGCAACGAGTAAACGCTGAACACACCATATTTTCATGCCGATGAGCGTCGTTGCCACGGCATTGGTAAGTAGGACCGGGATTGTTTGGACAAGCGTCCGAGGTTTCGGCACCGACGCCGTCGTTCCCACTAGCTCCATAACCCATACACATTCCACAATGATGCCAGCTGTCGGAATGAATTAAATCCAGGATCTTGCAAAGCGTGAAAAAAAACGAACCTATACTGCCGCTCAGAGAAAATAGCAGGACACCTCTCGCGACGCGGCTATCCGACCATATGACCCATGCGCGCCAAGTAACAATGATATCACTGACGATGTACTGGTGCGGTCCAGTGAGCGAGCATATCTGGGAAGGAGCGTGGCTGAACTTACATTGAACCTCTCTGCCACCGCCATGAGATAGTCCACTCTGAGCAGAAATTCCGTCAAGTCTCGCGTCGATGTACCGACCTCTACTGGCGTTTGGACGAGGTAAGATACCACATGCGCGATGACGACGATTGAGGATGATAGGTAAAGCCCAAAAAGCGCCCCCAGGATGAAGCGTGATCGCCCGCTTCGACGTCTGGAAACGATCAGCGCGTCGGAATAATTGGGAAGTGATGAACTGGTAGAACTTACGCTAGCACGATCAGCGCAGCGACCATGAGTGTCGTCTGTACACCTGAAAATCAAGATTGAGCACAACGTGGTACATGCAGATAGGTAACGCGTGCACAGAGCGTACCGTAGAAGACAAAGTCGAGGGCCGTCTCCATGAATATGTATCTGAGCTCATGGATGTCCTTCATGTTCAAAGGCCGATATAGCAAGCTCATCTTGGGCGTTCTTGCCCTAGTACCGAGCTTCAGGACCTATATATGCCAGACCAAGTCAGCATAAAGACTGCGGGAAGTCATCGCTGGGCGCATCAGAAGATCGTCAAGGAAGGTAGTCAATTGAAGCAGAGCGCTTCACCGCCAAACTGCCGTGCGCGCTCGTTTGAGCTGACGGGCCGCTGTGATGACCGACCGATGGGCGGCGACCGACAGTCGCGGACGGCCAAGATATGGCGCCGAAGGTTTATCAACGGGGTAGTCGCAGTCAAAGTTCAGACTGAACGGCAAGAGCAACTTCTGCAGTAGTGTTAGAACCGGGCGCTCGCCGAGTCGCCGTTTCATCGCCCGCGCTGACGGGTCCTCTTGACGGACGAGGAAGCTCATTTAAAGGTAAATGTATGGCGCATTAAGTCGTCTAGCTAGCACTTTGAATTCGGGGACCTGTAATCGTCATGATCGATGTGTTTGGTGCTCAGAGTCTACACGATCTCCGAGCGCGTTGAGCTGCTGAATCGCAACAAGGGGCGAGCGCGGTCCGGATCCGCTAAGAGCAGGATAAGTTCCAGTCATAAGTAGGCCGACCTCGGGATAGGATATTGGCTCATGCACGCAACAGCGTATCGCCAGCCGGTAGGGTGATGGTGCAAGAAGAAAAGACTTTGATCGCGGGAATCGTGATCACGCCCGGTCGGATCCGGCAACCACGTGAAGGGCATGTGATCTGAAGTTCAACTTCGCCTCGAACTACGCAGACGTGCAGACAGAGGTCGTCATGCGCCATAGAAGGATGGAGACATTAATTATGATTGGTTAAGAATTTTCCTTCAAGTTTTTGATTGAACTTCGTACCAAACAGTACTTCGGCACAGAATTCAATACTTCAGTCATCCCTTACCACCTTAAGGATTGCCCGACTCGTCTCTGGAGCACAGATCACGACAGGCAGTACGACGTTTTTTAGTTACTCAAGACGATTCGATTGCTCTTGGGATGGAGTCTGTGCAACAGGCTGGTCTGCAAAGCGCAAAGCGTGTGATATTTGCGCGCTTTGAAGGGGAGACTGAGCCTTGCCGTTTTGCAGTGTGATCATCACAATGACCGGAGGGTAGAGTCCCTGATAGAATCGTGAGCCGGGTGCCGCCACGACGTAGCGCAGAGAAGACCTACCGTGATGAACGGGATCACGATACCCAATATTTGCATGGGTGTGAACCCTGCGCCCGGATCGTCGCTCTGAAAAGCAATGTAGAGAGCCTATAACTATAGTCAGACAGCATTCGGTGAGCATGCAGAACTACGAAAGCACCCACCCATACGACGCAGTAGATGAAGCCTGTCTCTAGCAGAAGCAACAGCACGCTCTCAACCTGCGATTTCTTCGTGAAAAGGCCGAGGGAACCCTTGATATTGCGGCGGTACCACCTGTATGCGTCCTTCAATACGGGTCACATTCAGGAGGGGATGCATGTACCAGACTTTGACCGCGATGCACGCCGTCGCCACGACGTTGGTAAAGAGGAGCGGAACGGTCATGACGAGGGCGCGGGTCATGGGCATGCGCTCGTACGTCGTGATGGACTTGATCCACCAGTAAGAATTGACGATGGCGCCAACTGGGAAGTCTACGGTAAGCATGTACGATAATGACAGTAGATTCGCCGCGCACCTGTACTTCCACATATACACACCAGTAGCGCACATCGTACAGGGCGGCAGTCCGGCCAGATGATCCAAGCGCGCCAGACGACGATCGCGTCGCTAACGACATACTGTAGAGTTTTTGGAGATGAGCATCAAACACGGGCGAGGTTATTTCACGCACACTGATTCGTACAGTCACGACGCCGACAATGTCGAGACCGTTCATGAGCGCCTGAATGTCCTCGAGAGATGTCCCGAGGGCAGAAGGAAACTGGACTAGGTAGTATTCAATGTCGGTGACGACGGCCAACGTCGAAACAACGAAGAGCCCGATGATGGCCACGAGCATGAAGCGCGTGTGGCCTTCCCGGCGTCTGAAGTGAGGGGTTTATTCTTCGTCGTAAAAAGGATGGATGCCGTCACTCACAGAAGAATGCGCACGGCCGCGAGGGTGAGCGTTGCTTGCATGCCTGCCAACGTGTGAGAAATTCATCGATGATGAGGGAAGACGACTGGATTGCGCACCATAGGCAATGTATGCGGGTCCCGCCTCAATAATGATATTTTTCAGGACATCCACATCCTCTATAATCAGTGGATTGTAGGACAATCCAAGCGCGTGGCTCGACATTCTGGGAAAATGCGGTGAACTGACCAGAGAAATAACCGCCGTGATAAGCCCACAGTGGGGGGGAGGGGGGGGGGGGAAAGGTCGAGCCTCCGCCGTGTCCCCGCCTAAGTATATATGTCGGACTCCACGAAGGATCAGAACAGGTTTGTCGCCTCGGAGAGAGTCATGATGTCCGCAATCACGAACATACTGTAAGTACAAGAGGCGATGTCGTGTAGCGCGGGGGATGAAGCTCGTTGATCGTATGACGGCGCGAGTGAAGAGTGGCCAGTACGGAGTGATCTTCGCGCAGCAGGGGTCGTGATCGAAACAAGAGGGGAGAATGGGATGGGGCTGGGGCGTGGCGGCGAGAACGACGGGCGTCTCAGCTTGCAAGGCGCTTGTCCATTCACGCAAAGATGAAGTGAAGCATTGAGCTGCGAGCGAGGTGGGCGTCGAAGGTCATGACAATGGACAGAGTTGTCGCGCAGTTAGTTGTGAGTCATGAGTACAACGCCACCTTCGGAGTATTCACTATTAGGACGAAAGCCATGCAGCGTGTCTACCGCGGATGAATGGGCCTGCAGGTCTTGAGGACGATATATACGAATGGGCGCCTGATGGATTGAATGTCAATGCACAGCCCCTCGCGGGAAATACAATTTTTCGAGATAGAGATGTCGGCGCATGACACGCGAAGGTGTGCAAGAGGTGTAGAGGCTTCGTATAAGAGGCAGACGCTGTTCGTCCTTGCTTCCGCTGACCGTCAACCCTTGCTTTCGTCGAAAATTGCCCCCCGCTACTTATCCGTCAGTCCCTGCATATCCATGCGACAACTGACTGACTCACCCATCATACAGCTCGTCAAAGTCATGAAAAACTGGGTGTATTCGATCATGTTGTTCATGGTGTTCATTGGATCGGCAGTCGCAGCGCCGTGGACGACGTATCCTCGGCCGCGTTGAAGGTAAGTGAGCATAGGCGCTCTTGGCTGCTACTGTAGCGGGCGATCGATGTCGCTTTCTTTGTTGTCTGGTGAGGCGATGGCTGACAGGCTTCAGTGTCGAGCGGACAGCTTGACAACGGGCTGAACAGGAAAGAACCGTCGAAGAACCAATGAACGTAGTGACTCAGTTGGTGAGGCAGGCGGAGCGCTAGTGAAGCCAGTATAGCATGCAATGGAGTCAAGTACACCACTACGGCAGAGGGCGAACTCGTGAGGTGTACTGGACGTGGCTTTTGTGTCTTGCTATACGACCGCGGGGATCACCGTCCGCGCAGAGATGCATGAACGGGTCTATTTAGCAGCGCACCATGGCTAACTCTTGCTGAAAATATGGAAGCAACATGGATAGACCGGTGCTAGGTCGTGAGCACGGTGTCCCCTCACAGCTTGCAGGTAACGGGTAGACTGGCCATCGTCCAGGTCGCCCAGCATAGCAGTTCACGAGTGTCGGTCATAGCATGAGACGCGGTAACCAGTCATGCGCACTCGCTTCGCGCACAGAGCTGTTAACGATGGAAGCAAGACGGAAGCCCCGCCAGCGGAGGATTGTCGCGGTGACTGGCAGTTCACGACAGTGACGTCACGCGCGGAGACCGCGGTTACAGCTTCGATCGATGATAGAAAGGTTCCGTCGGTGCGTGAGACGGAGACGGCGAAGACGCGTCCGCCCATGCCAACGCCGCCATGGACATCCTCAAGGGCAGAAAGCGCGCTCAGTCGACGAGCACGCTGC
>JAMQCK010000128.1:0-57326 GCA_024196135.1 Pleurotus ostreatus/Saccharomyces cerevisiae fusant | reverse complement strand
TTCGGCAACTCACGTCTACGCCCAGGACGCCGCAGATATCATCCAGGTCCTTCTGCATAAGCTTCTCGACCTGCACCTGGCTCAGGCTCTCGTGCGGGACTTCATACGGCTTCAGCTTGTTCTTGGACTCGGTGAAAGCCTCGACAACCATGTCGTCCTCGGATTGCATGGACTCTGTGGAGGGTCAGCCATTGAGTCAGCGTTTTGGAGGCGCGGGACTGACCATCGTCGTCGTCCTGGTCCATGGCATCATCGTCCTCATCGTAGTACTCATCGTCATCGGAGAACTCATAGTCGGACGACATGTTGGGAGGCGTGGCCGGGCGTGGGTCGAGGAGATGAGCGGAGAAAGCAAGGTACTGGTCTCCAGCGTGACCCTCCGCTCGGGAGGCAGTCACGACATGCGTCACCCACGTGGTTTTCGTCACAGTGACCGTCCATTGTTCTTTGACTTGCCCTTCTTGGAAAGTCCTTTCGATGGACCTACACCTTTGAGCACCCTGGGCTCATGCATAAAAGAGTAAGGGCACGGCGCAGGTCTCTATAAAGTATATCTTTACTTCTTTTTTACGGTTGTCGGCAAGAGTCTTCAGTACGTGCTTTGCTCGTCAAATGACGCTGATAAGTATTCCTGAACCCTAATACACAACAGCAGCAGTATGGGCTTGCAAGAGGACGGCGCTCCAGCTGACTTCCCCTTCTTCGCTTCTCACTGAGAGATCTCCCCCAAAGGTACCTTTAACCCATGCAGCCCCTTATATCCACCAGGTTCATGCGCTTCCCATCCGGCCAACGCTTGCCCCTTAACCTCCTCCGCAATCGTCCATACCTCCACCTTGATCGGCTTGCAAGTTGCTTTCATCCTCTGCGCACCTTCTCCTTCTTCATCCTCTCCCTCCTTGGTGCCCACCCATCCCCACTCGCTCAAGTCGCCCCCGGGGCAGGTGCTCAGCGCGCACAGCAGGTCTTGCTCGGCGAAGAACTCGACGTAGTCGTCTGACTGGGAAGGACTTGCTTCCATGAAGTACCGCCCTTGATCGTCAAGGCCGGTCACTTGGAAGACATTCAGCACATCGTGAACGTCATATTCGGTGAGGCCGTATGGGAGGACAGCTCGCGTTAAGTTCGAATGGCAATGGAAGTCATAGGTGCGTCCGCTGAGCATCTTGTTCACTGTGCAGTCCATCAGCGTGAATTTCCCTGAGACGAATGATTTACTCACCATACGGATCGCACCTCGTCCCCAACAGATCATGGCACCTCCCACCCCACTCACTCTTCCCCTTCCCATCCCCCCACCGCCCCCGCCCCTCCCTCCCCAACGTATCCTTCACAATCGCGCACATCGGCCGCATCCACGGCAAGCAGCTCCACAGCCGATCGCCCGTGCTCACATGCGTCGCGTGCAGCTGCCGCGTCCGCGCCGCCCAGAAGCGCTCGCGCGACGGGTTCTGCGCGTTCCAAAGGTTGAGATCGCCAACTTGCGAGCCCTCGGGCGTGCTCAGGCGGAAGACCGCGCCCCTGGGCACGCGCCAGGCGGCACCGCTGCGCGGGGGAATGGTGAGGGAGGTGAGCAGGACGCGATGGGAGGGACCGTCAGCCGTCGCCGCGATGCGCTCGCAAAGCTCTGCTGGCAGACCAAGAGTCCGTCCGGGAGCGGGCAGGTACGCTGGCTGGGGAGGGGCACGCTTATCAGTAGTCACTGTGCTCATGGCGGTGAGAGGAGAAGATAAGCACTCGCCGTCGCGCGAAAGGAAGATATACTGGCGCCTTGGCCAGGTCACGGGGTGGCGCGCGAAGAGATGACGCTACATCCGGTCCCAGGACGGGGCTTCCTTCTATGCTATTAGAGGTCCAGTGGTATCATACACGAATGACAGTGAGGGTATAGGTGCGGGTGAGGGGTACAGTTGGGTAGAGTGGTTGCGCGAAAGCGAGATATGGGTGCGTAGGTGATACAATTGAGATGGGCGATACACTGTCCGGGTGAGCCATCCGTTCCGAAAGGTCTTTTGAGGGTATCCGCCAATGTTACCGCTCCCGGAGTCGATGTGGTGAGGAGACGTCTGCGCCAGAGGTATGTGGCGTATAGTCCGTGGGTGTATGCAAGGGGAGGTGGTCGTAGGTAGTGTCCGCGGGCTTGCCATCTACAGCCGCGGTCGCCGCGGCGATGTCGCCTATACCAGCGCGCGTGCCCCAGCCAGTCTGCAAAGCATGTGAGATATCGCGCAATAGCGAACACGTATTCAGAGCTGACCTCGTGTAACGTTACCAGCGCATACAGCTTCATGATGGCGAAGTAGTACCCGAACGCGATGAACGCTGGCACGTAGATGATATGTTCCGGCTGGTGCCACAAATGCGGCAGTAGCTTCGCCGTGCGTGTCGCTGTGAGCCATACGCCATACGACGCGAGGATGTTCCACCATGGTAAATGGTAGCCGCCCTCGGTCACAGGCTTAGTGGACTTGTACAAGAGGTACGAAACGAGGCAGGGCCCGACCAGGAGAGTGAGGGGGTTATAGAGCTTGTCGACCATGGTGTACGCGACATAGGGATGAGAAGTCCAGATGTGCCGTTCCATGAAGAGTGAGCGGAGGTCGGACCGCCAGGTATTTCGTGTCCATCGCAGGACCTACGGCGCGTTAGGATATGCAGAATTAGATGACGTCCACACACACCTGCTTCAAGAACCTCCAGTTCGGCTTCATAGTGCTCAACAACTCAGCCTCTTTGCAGCACTGCACGTATGTCGACCACCCATGCGAAACCATCCACCGCGTTAGGAACTTGTCGTCTCCCGAGTTCAGCTGGTACTTCCCTAGCCAGTAGTCGTGGGTGAAGCCATGCAGGAACTCGGGGTCTTTCAAGATAATGGTCCGGTACGCAGCAGTCCTTCCCGACAGACAAGGAATGCCGCCGTCGATGTGCGTCGACGCGGCGATCTCGATATTCCGGATGGTCAGCCGGAAGGCGGCGAGGACCTCCCAGACCGTCATGCGCTTCCCGCACGGCTGCACGCGCTGGGACGTGCCCACGCCGCCGACCTTCTGGTCCTCGAATGGCGCGAGCATGTAGGGAAGCATAGTCGGCGGCCAGATCGCGTCGTCGTCCGCGAAGACGATGATGTCTGTCGTCGTGTGCTTGATGCCGTGCGACATCTGTAGGCGCTTGTTCGCGAAGGGGACGGTGAGGACGCGTATGCGCTGGGGGTCGACCTCGTTGGCGAGTTCTTGAAGGGGGCCCAACATCTTCTCTTCCGTGACGATGAGGATCTCCTTCGGCTTGCCGACGAGCCAGGAGTGCGCGGCTTCCTTGAACTCCTCGCCGGCGTCGATGGTGGGGACAATGATTGTGACGTCCTCGGCGGCAATGTACGTCGGGTTCTCGGGGAGGGGGATCGGTCGGTACGCCCAGGACGCGGACATTCGTATAAGGAACCATAAGTAGCGGTAGAAGCTGCACAGCAGTGAGCAAACGCCTTTCCCTGCGTTCGAAGAGCGCACCCTATAATCCCAAATGGTACAACTTCGCGGGATTAGCGTGGGTGAACTGGAAGGGGGACGGCTAACGCACATATAGGAAAGTTATCCGACGTTAGATACAGCATCCTGGCGCGCCCGCCGAGGCGACGCTTTGCAGTTTCCGGCTACGCCCAGGATAAGGGGGCAGAGGGGAAGAGAAAGCAGATGGCGGGCGAAAGAGAAATCGTCGAGCTTGGCGTTCCGCTCATCGTTGGCAACGTCCGCCGCGCTTCTACGCCTTTTCCCCGAATAGATAAAACGCCTATTTTTGATCCGCGAGCACGTGGAAAGTTCGACTTCGCGGCCAAAGTTAGCTAGCATAGGGCGCCCGAGCTGAGAGCCAGGACAGATGGTGGCGCGGCATCCAGCTCAATGAGTATTCGCATATTCGTATGATGAACAACATGGAAGAAGGAGAGAAGCTAAGACACCGCCTCTGACGACAGGGTGACGCGGAACCCCGATCGACAATTCAAGGGTAGTACAAGTTCAGGTCACGGATGCTGCTAAGTATGTAGCATGAAGAGCCTGACACGGTCATGGATAGATGATCCAAGAATATACAGTGTTATACGGGCTTTATCGCATCCCCGAAGTGTCAGGAATAGTAGTATGGTAGACCAGTTGACTGCCGCGGCCCGCGGTAGAGGCGGGGATGTCGATATTGTGAAGTCGGATGGAATTGAGACTGGACCAGCGTCATGGAGTCTTGTCTTATGGGCCAGAGACGAAGGAGTCGGATCGCCGAGAACGAATGTGTAGGTATGTCAAGGCCGGCAGACACGGGTAGAGATAGTCGACGATGACCCAAACGACGATCTCGAGGCCTTCCAGGTGATTCGCTTCGATCCATATGATATGCCAATATACGAGTTAGTAAGGTCGCAAGCTTCTTGGATTTCGTCGCATAGACGGGGACCCACAGGGAATTTTGGCACGAGCGTCGGCTACGCGCAGTCACCGCCTCCAGTACATAACGCGTCTCTTTCCAGACCGTTTCGAGGCTTGCAGTCAGGAAGAGGGAGACTCGCTGAAGACCAGTGCAAGACAAAAGCGATCTCTCGGTAGGCTCGGCTCACCTGCGAGAGGGTCAGTCATCGTCCCAGTCGGGTGAGTCAGATTTGGGTCGACGTTCCACTTGTCCGGCACTGTGTCCGTGGCGATCTTTCTCGATGCCTCCAGTAGTACGGTGGGAACTGGTGCGAGAAGATCTCCGCCTCATGTGCCATCGTCTCCATGCTAAATTCCAAGAGGCGGGGAAGGCGCGCGGTTTATTCATGCTGGGCAAGTTCGACAGCACAGCCGCAAATGTTGTCCTACAAGGTCGCGAGTCCTTATTGCAGTAGTCAGCCGGAGGAGTCGGTGGTGGATATACAATCCGACCGAGCGGTGGGAGAAATTCCGGGTGCTCGGGCGAAGCTGGTGAACTCGTTTGCAGTGCCCTTGCACAGAGGTACGCGTGGTATGTCAACATTTACCCACGAGCTGCAAGGATAATGAATTCAGCGGACCAGAGACTCGATTTTGCGCCCGGATAACAATGCCAGTGATGGTGGTGGTGGTACTGGTGAAGAAGTCTGTGGCGGTGTCGAACTCGAGCTCCCCAATTCAATTGCCAATTGTGCCAATGACATTGCTCACCACGTCGTGCGAGATGTCCTGATGATCCTCGACGCGCTTCAGCTTGCTGTGGCTACTGCAGCACACTCGAACCATCGCTTGAGCGAGATGGTGGCGGATGCTAAAAGGAAACAAACAGAAACCCCCTTTTGGGTTTACCTCCGGGATCCGTAAGCATTCCGCCGAGTCGGCATGACTAAACGTCCAAAATGCGCTCTTTTCACGACGGCGAGATGGCTCGTCAGAGTCTCATCCACTGTCGTCCGTGTACCTAGTATATAAGGCTCGAGCGATGAGAAGGGCAGTACACCTCACCCCCACCCCCTGAACCGCGAAATACGATGTCGAACTACGAGACTCTTCAGCAGAAGGCCACCGAGTGGATGAGGAGGGTGCGTCTCGTCTTCGGCGTGCCACATATGATGAGGGGAGCTGAAGCGCATCTAGTTCCATTCTACTAGCGATAACATGGCTGCAGAGCCATGGGTAGACACCTTCTGGACATCCGACGGCGTGCTTCAGTTTTCCAACGTGCCAGAAGTCACCGGGCGAGACGCCATCGTAGAGGTAAATCGCCCCAAGTGTATCGCGAGCGCCGCATTTACCACTTCGTCCAGTTCTTCAACTCGCAGTTCCCCTATCTCGAGCACATGAAGCACTCGATCGTTAGCCTCGGTGAGCCTATCGTCACTCTCTACGGTATCTCGCTCCACTCATCGTTTCTCGTGTCTACCAGACGTCATCAGCAACAAGATATACTTGAGAGCGACCATCTCTTACCGCGCGAAGGGCGACCCGGAGCACAAGGACGTCACCATCCCGGGGTTCGCTGTGTGCTTCTTCCCGAATGAGCTGACGGTGGACGGAGGGTTCGACAAAATGTCGAGGTTTGAGGTGTACTTGGATTCGACACCCCTACAGGAGCGGATAGCGGTGGCACTGAAGAACGCGGATGCGGCAAGCAATTGACGAGCGAGAAATAGATGTATATTCGTATAGACGTACTAGACGGTTGGAATATGGGAATCTTTCGAGACAGTGACAGTCCGATCCGGAAACGCACTTTTCGCTCGTACGAGGAATGCTTCCGTCGTCCGGGAGTGAACGGTGGCCCAGGGTGTCTGAGACGTAGGTAAGCATGCGAAGGGTCAATCAGTGAAGTCAGCACCCTATTCAATCGAGTCTTCGAGACTTGGAAGAACACTCACCTGCAGGGCGTCGAAGTATCAGAGCGAAGTGTGCTAGCCAAGCGCCCATTTAGCAAGCCGTCCGTTTTGGAGAAACAGTTGCTCCCGAGACGCAGAAATGCGCGTCCGTCCGAAATACGAGAAGGCAGAACCAGGACGTATCTTTGTGCCGAGCTAGAAGTTCAACGTCAAAGCATCAACGGTGGGCACAATCACGCCTGCAACGAATGACCATGTCAGCCTGATCGGATGAACTACAAGCAAAGGGCCTCGCTTGGTTCTGCGACGCGCGTTCGTTGACGCCGAGCCGCAACAGCACAATGCTCACCCTATGTCTCGAAGTTCTACGCCACTGCGGACTCCCTGGACACGCGCAAGTGGCTCGACACGTTCTGGCTGCTGAACGCGACCGTCCAATTCTCGAGTGCGCCTGACTTGAGCGGTCGTCAGATTATCTTCTCAGTACGCGCGAATCCGTATCCTCCGCCGCGAAGCTCGAAAACAACCTTCGGAGCATATCCCCATCTGGCATACAAAGCTCCCGGAGAGATCGGACCGAACGGAAGCAGGGCGGGAGCATACTGTCATCGAATCGATCAATGCCTCCGATTCGAACATCTTGTCCTCAACCACCACTCCAGTCCACGTACGACTCCAGGCCATTGCACTTCTCGGCGCGGGATAGTCTGGATACCCATATATGCCTTGGTCTGACGGATAAGCTTGTACATGGATGGCTACAGTAAGCATGGCACGGTTCCCCCACGAGTTCCGCCTTTTGACGAAGAAGACGTTTGCACAGCGCGCTTTGGGCCCAAGCTGTTCTTTTACGACTAGGACATACAACGAGAGAGATAACACAGCCGGTTTGGCCGCTGGTGAACCCGAAGATCCACCTAAACCACCCGGTCTAAGGCTACTTGCGTTCGGTTGAGTCTGCCGCATGCCACGTCCGACCGCCAGCTGACATTTGTGTGCGCAGACGATGGCGGGGCTAGGGGTCTATCTATGCTTCTGCTGCTCCGAAACATGCTGCGTGAAGTCGACCAGCTCCTGCAACAGCCGGGCCTCCCGTGCGAATACTTCGATATAATTGCAGGAAGTGGTACTGGCGGGTGAGTACCCATCCATCCGTAAAACCTGTAGCTAATAACCTCCTAGATTTATCGCTCTTCTCCTGGGACGACTGCGTCTCAATATGGACGACGCTATCGAGTGCTATACTCGAGTCGTCGAGCGAGTTTTCATGCGAACCAAGGCGGGTAAATTCAGGGACGCTGCCCTTGAGGAAGTTCTCCGAGAGATCTGTAATCGCTTCGGGGAAGGACCCGACACAAGGTTATTTGTGGAACGCGGGCCGCGCAGTAAGACGTGAGTAATAGTCGCATTTCTGCATGTTTTTGCTGCTGACGCGATATATAGCTTCGTCTGCGCTCGGGAGCAGAACGCGTCCGGGTTACTCCTTCCGCGAAGGCTACGCACGTATGCTCACCCAGCTGAACCACCATCTCCATGTTCATTCGTCGAGGCCGTGCGCGCTACTATGGGCAACCCTGTCTTCTTCGATCCTCCCGTACTCTCTCGTGGCGACGGCACGTCATCAATATTCTTGAACGCCGGTGATGGCAGCTGCAACCCAGTCTTTGAGCTCCTCGACGAGGCACGGACTTTATTCCCTTCTCGTGATGTAGCCTACTTCGTCAGCCTGGGCGCTGGGCGCGCCAACACCATCGATACTTCGCCTCCGCGCGGTATAATGCACCAACCCAGACTTCCGTCGACATGTATAGCTGCCATGCACGATCTCGCAGTCCGATGCGACGCTATAACGGAGGCTTTCCTACGGCACAATGCCGGACTGGGTCCAGCGTACTATCGCTTCACTCATGATCAGGGATGCGTCGACGGTAAAATGGCGCAGTGGGAGCAGGTCGCGGTTCTCAAAGAATTTTTGAAGCCTTACTCAGTGTCAGTGGACAAGGAGGCGTTACAGCTAGAAACAAAGATAATGGCAGCACGCAAAGCGGAGCTTCCTGGTCGTCGGAGACCTTGGTAGTCTTTCTCCTTCGTCTGTATAATTTTGTCACTTTGTACTCTATTGACATGCTCGTGAAAGCTACTGCCTGGACAACTTCTTGGTAAATAGTCAAGCGTGCGACCTTTCTCCCTGTATGTGACGTGGAGAACTTCTTGCCCCTCGGAATCATTTGACAAATCACAACAGAAGAACCAACATGTGTACCCCGCGTGTTCCCGCGCTTACGTCCTGCCACTTTTCCCTCATCCTACCACCATATTCACGAACCTCACCGGGAGGCCACTGTCATGCCTAAGGCGGAGACTCATCCGATTCCTATGCTACCTCTATACCATCGCCAAGGAAGCGATGCGACCTCAGTGAGATTGCGCATACCGCTTTGACGCCATAAAGTACGGCGCTAATCGCCACCGGTAGGCCCGCATAGACGGCGCTACGTCAGTTGGAATGCCAGTGGGTATGCCTTTCGCTGAAGCAGGTCAAGATGATCTCAGTCGGCTCTAGCCACGCAAGAGGTACATTACACCCGCGCAGGGCGCGGCGCAAGTGAGTAACCGCTAATGCGGCGCGGAGCCTATCGATCTCATCACAAAACTTGCTGCAGACGTATAATCCAAGTTTCCAACGGCCAGGAAGCTCAAGAAAGCGTGGAACGGACTCTGAGGTGCGTGTCTTGTCGTATTCCTTTGCATTCGACTGATTCGCTGTCTACAGGCCGAAGAGAGCGTCAAAAGGAATACTGATAGTGAAGAATTCTCTCATAAACCTCCTGACGCAGATATTGCCCTTCCGAGCTGTGCCACGCTTGTCTATAAGCACGACAACTCACTTTGTCAATCCTGGCGCGACGAGATCGAGTCCTTCATGGTGTTTGTGAGTCTGCTCATGCGGTGGTTTTGACCGTTCGACGCTGAGACCGTTCGCAGGCCGGTCTATTCTCTGCGGTCCTGACCGCCTTCATTATGGAGTCCTACAAGTGGCTGATGGTAGAGCCGGACGACATCTCCACATATTATCTCCGCCAGATACTCGCCGTACTTTCTCATGTCGACGTAACCGCGGTCAGGACGATCAGCAGGGAGACCCCCCTCCCGTCCGACGTCATGACCCGTATCAACGGCTTCTGGTTCAGCAGCCTCACCCTCAGTTTGACGTCGGCGCTGGTCGGCATCGTTTCCAAACAATGGCTGCGGGAATTCCTTCGCGACACTGGCCACTCCCACCAGACGAACCTTGCGGTCAGGCAAGTGAAGTACGATGGTCTGACGGAATGGTATGTTGGCGCGGTCATAGCGACTATCCCTCTACTACTTCAGAGCGCGCTTTTCCTCTTCCTTGCTGGCGTCATCGACTTGCTCTGGCATCTCCAAAAGGGCGTGGCTATCCTCATAAGCATTCTGTGCTCTACCACAATGCTCTTCTTCCTCATAACGACTATACTCCCGGGCATTCAGTATATTCGCCACCACCGCGGCCTTCGCCTCCATACAATTTACCAGGTGCCGTTCAAATCGCCACAGGCTTGGTTGTTCATGCGCAGTTCTGTGTCCGTCCTGAACTTCTTCGCCTGGGTGTATGCGTATGTTCTCTCGCTTTGCAGGAAGGATGCGAATGGTCACGAACACGTGTCGCCCTACGAGGTGTTCCCTACGTGGACACAGTTCGACCTTGACTGGACTAGCCGCCGGGATTTCACCGCCGGTTGGGATAATGCGCCTGTGTCTCTGGCGCGTTGCTTGGGCTTCATGGAACTCACCTTCGAGCATCCGTCTCTGCGTGATTGGATTTGGAACTGCCTATGGCACATTCGCCACAAAGCTGAGAATGCGCAATACGTTCTGCAGTGTTTCCGGGGAGACCTTTCGCGGCAGCTCGACCTCACTTCGCCCGACGATAGGCTGATTGACGATGTCATCGTCAACTTGGACCCATCGAAGAGCTCTCGCGCGACCTCTGAGGCGATGATGCATGCTCTTCTGAACGCAGATGGGGGCGTTCCTAGGGTTGAGACACGTCTCGAGCATGTCGTTCGCATCTTCAACACCTTCGCAATGCAAGGAACTGATCAGATTCCTCGGCGAATCGATATTCTCATAAGAGACACCCTGCAGGACTTGGCAGACTCAGATACGACCATCGGCCCGGGTGCGTTGTCAACAGCTCGAATCAGCCGGCCATGTACTCACTTCCTTTTAGACCTATGCTCACAACTCTACTATGTCGCCCTGGATCTTCTGCACCTGTGCAACATCGGGGACGCCGACTCCTTCCGGTGGCTGGAATTCGCATACGAAATTCTCGATTACCTCAGTCTGTGCGACACCCGCGATGCAGTTGGTGATGTACCTGCCCCCCTATACAGTCTTGACATCGGCAACGAGATTGCCGAGTGGCTTGACTCCAGGGCCGGCGAAGACGAAGGCGAAGTTGCTGCTCGAGTGCTCTGGGCAGCACAGATGAGCGTTATGCTCGCCCGTCGTTTCCTGAAAATAGGTCCGCTGGACTGCGTCGCGGCATGGCATCCCCGTTTCCCCGAGCTCTACGATCTTGTTCAGCGCATCCACGCGAGAACTTCTTCATTGCCGCGAGATATTGCGCCTAAATGGAGACTCGGCAGGTTTACTGTGGACGAATTGACGTTGATAAAGGCGGCATTGGAGGCACGCTTGGAGGCAGACAGGGACGTGAACGGTCGACGAAAGCGCAAGACAAGTGCGAAGCGAAAGGCGTCGCAACGAACGGATTCCAGCGGTACCTTTACAGAGGTGCTCATCCCTTCGGTCGCATATGGTGCATATCTTGAGGCTGACCCGTACTTCTAGAGCTCCGAGTCCACCGCCCTCGACTGCGGGAACATTCCCATGTTGGATGCACCACAAGATGGCCAACGCCTTCGAGAGACTCGGTCTCCCTCGTCGTCCTCGGTCAGTTGCCCCGCAAGCGTTGCTCGACACGTTCTCACCTATTCCCGCAGACTCCCGATCCAGACACGCGCGCCGTACATTGGAACGCCGAGCCTCTCGACTCGAAGGAAAATAGCGAAGTAGGGGAAGCTGGGCTAGGGGGCTCCTCACGAGGGACATCTCCTGCTGACGGGCCTCGTCGACAGTCGCCCGACCGCGGTCGTGGTATGCGAGGCGATGATCGAAGCTCGTCGAGCTCGCCAGCGTCAGCCGGCGCGCGAGTAGGCGACGTGGCTACGCCTCGTCCGGATATAGCCATACACGGAGATGGTGTACTTGCTGAGGCGTTACCGTCGGCGTCACGGGCGAGATTCAAGGAAGACTAGCGGGGACAGGTTTCCCGACGGGGTCGAACGAATGGCGAGAGGCTACGAATGACTATCGGCGGTCACATTTCCTCCATTATGTATCATATTTATCCCTATACCTAGACGGTGTGCAGGGCTCACCTGGGCGCAACCTGTAGATCCATCAGTATTCAGTACATATACAAAATTCCACGGAGGCGAAGAGACTGACATTGCAAGACCACCACAAGGATGCCTATCGAGGTCATTGCATGAGCCGTTGCCAGTGAAAGTCGGGATGAGGGGATAAGCGGTGGTGGCAGGTTGCAAAAGTTCGAACTGATTTCCGGCGACAACTTGAATGTCGTGGATCCTCTACTGTGAAAAAGGATCAGGTAAGAAATAAAAGCCCCTTGTTCAACGGGTCGGTGGCGTAGTTGGTTATCGCATCTGTCTAACACACAGAAGGTCCTCAGTTCGAACCTGGGCCGACTCATGATCATCAATTTCTACATTGACTTTTTCCCCTGCCTTCCTTGTACACCGGTAATCAGCTGATACGGGTCAAAGCAGACTCCACAGCATAGGGGTATCATAGCATCGCAAGAGAAATCGATACAAAACAAATCACAAGAACTACGACGCAGACGGGCCGCCTTCGGACGAAGCCCTCGGCGTCGACGAAGATGGCGCCGCCGACTCCTCTGTCACCGTCGAAGGCCCTGCAGCCTCAATCGACGCCCCCGCCCCACTCGAGGGCGCTGAAGCCTCACTCGGAGGCGTGAAGAAACCCGCAGCCGTAATCCCAATCGCCTCCACTCCGGCGCCCGCCGCCTTCCTCGTGGTTCCTCGCCCCACCGAGATCGACCCCTTCTTCCCGCCCGCGCCAATCGTCCCAAACCCGCCGTGGTCGATGCTGATCGTCGACCGCGCGCGCCCAACGGTGCCGAAGTCGCCGTGTTGAGGCGAGCGGCCCCCTGGAGCAGGCGCGGAACGAAGGGACGCGCCAGAGCCGGATTGCGAGAGGCCCGACCTGTTAGACACGCCGGACTGGGAGGACATGCCGGACTGCGTCGTGCGGTGGCGCGGGCGGAAGGCGCTGGGCGGGCCGTGACCGTTCATGGGGCGCTGAACGGAATGCTTGCGCCCATGAGAGGGTAGGCCGCCGTCGACCGCGATGTCGTCGATGCTGTCCTCCTCGTCCTCGTCCGTGATGCGGAAGGTGCCGCTCGCGGGGCTTGGTAGCGGGCGCATCCACGGCTGGCTGGGAGAGCGGTCCCAAGCTTGCTGTTGACCGGGGCTCTGAGCATATGATTGGCTCGAGGGAGGGTTCCATGACTGGCTGGAGGGCGGCGCCCAGTTGGGGTTCGGGGTCTGATTCCATCCAGGGCTCTGTGTGTACAGCTGGCCACTCTGATGCCACCTTGACCCTTGATTCCACCCCTGGCTCGCGCCCGACGCTGTCGACGCAGACGAGGAGACGACAGCTGAGTCCGTGGTGGGCGCGATCGCCTCGCTCCGGTCGCGAACCTCGTCGAAGATCTCGTAGTAGCGCTGGATGCATAGCTTAATGACCATGCCGAGAGTGGCGCGGCCTTCCGAGGGAGTCGAGGGGGAGTTCGTCGGGTTGGGTGAGGAGCTCGAAGGCATGTCAAAGGGCGAGGGGCCGTTGGGTATCGAGCACATCATCACGTCGCGCATGGGCGCCTTGGACGAGACCAGGTTGGGGCAGAGTACGATGGCGAGGTTATGCGCATCCATGCGATTGGAAGCTGACATGAGGGAGACTTCGTGCATGAGATCTAGGTGGTGTTCGTCAGCATTCATTTCGCTGGTACCAAGTACGAAGACACTCACGAAGGACATGCGACAGCAGGATGTACGCGCACGGCATCAGCTCAGGCAAGATGGTCTCCCGTATGTACAGCACAGCAGACATATCGGCCGGGTCGCTCGTTGGCACGGGGCACTTGCGGATGATGGGGTAGGTGGTATCGGGGAAGATGGGTTCGGGAAGGTCGCGGAAGTACTTCTTGAGAAGGACCGCCGCCAGGTGGGGATCGCCGAAGGTTTCGAGGGAGACGGTTTGGCCTGAGGGAGTGACTTTCAATTTGGGAACGAAGTTGATAGTTGTGAGACGGCGAACCTCTGTCGTAGGCTGCTTGCGCTGCGCGTAGCAACGTCGTCTGAGGCGAACGTCTGAAAAGACCCTCGTCGTGCAAGCCTGCGATGAAGGTGAATATTCGACGGCGGAAGCTGGATGAGGTCACATACCCGTCTCTCTCAGAAATTGAATGCAATCCTTGACCACCCTCGGAATGCCGCCTTTCTCGCCATCGTATCCCATGAGCTCTTCAAGCGGTACACCGAACACACTCGAGCGGACGGGCATTGGGAGAACGATCTCGCGCTCATACTGAGCGTTCTCCCTGGATGTTGTTCAGGGTAAGCGCATAGCAGGGGAAAAGCACGCACTGATATACCGCAGGCGGTATGTCGATCTGGGTCAACGGGACATGATACGCGAGTTCTGACAAGGTGCTGATGTACTCTATCTTGCGGAAGAACTTGGCGCTGCAGGGACATACGGTCAGGCCATATACACCAGCATGGACTCACGTTCTCACCTGATAATGGCACCCGCAAGCGAGAACAGCACTGCGTCTCGGTTAATTAGATGTACCTCTGAATAAGGAAGGGATGGGCTCACTCTTGGAGAAGAACGTCGAATGTACGATGTACTAAGGGCATCGTAAGCACTTGAGAGAGAAGCCCAAGGAAGGGGAGCGTACCAAGCGCTTCAGGTTCTTGCGATACTTGCGACTGAGACTGCGGTACGCCTTCCATACCCAGTTCCAGCCGGGCGTATGCCTGCCGCCCGCGGCAAAGAAGACGACGGTGTAGTCCGACTCGACTGCGCGAGAGATCAGCAGATGAACGGCAGAGGGTCGGGGCACGCACCGTAGAGGTTCAGATACGCCAATATCCTCCTGCTCGGGATATTAGGATAGGAGTATGAGGGGAATGGGTGGCGCACGTCAAGAGGACGTCGTAATTAACCTCCTTCGGGTCAGGCAATGCAGACGCACACATCACTACCCTGGGAGCTGGTTAGCACATTACGCGCGTCTCGTCTCAATGTGCATACATCGGCCGCGTCCTAGCAATGATCGTTAGCCGCGCGTTCTACGTCAAACCGATGGTTCACGCACTCATAATCCACCCCCGCCTGAAATATCATCCTGTTCATGACCTCCTGCACCTTCTCATGTTGCGACTGCGGCGCGGGCACGGGCCCGTCCTCGTTGCGTCGCAGCCATGGCGGATGGAACATGGACTTGCGGGGCGGCGACGTCGGCGTCGGCGAATCCGCTGAGGGGTAGTAGGGGGACGGCGACGACGGCGCCGAGGGTGCCAGCGACAGTGCCGCGAGACGCTGCTTGAGGGAGAGCGCGGGCGGCATGGCGGGAAGGGGTAAAGTCAATCAACGCTGCATGTCATTATGCAGTCGCCACGTGGGGGGATTTTCGGTAGCTGGTCGAGGAAGTTCAAGAGCGGCCCTCGAGCACTTCGCAGTCAACAAGTAGTGAAGGCTCATAGACACGCAGAGATAGAGATTGGAGGGTGTATAACATAGGCTGGCGGCACGACCGCGAGGTGCTCGCTGGGAAAGTTTACACTACGTGACACGAGCGAGCAATATTGCCTTACCTGAGAGATACATTCGCCCAGGCTCAGAATCGGCTTTTGCCGAACAGACGATGCTGGCGGGGTGACGTCACAAGCCCTGGACCCTGGCGTTGCAACCGCCAGCCAGCGCTGGCGCTGTAGAAGAGCAAGGGGACAGTCAATCCGGCCAAAACCTCGTCAGAGGATAGTGTACACCATACCGGTCGTTCTCGGCTTTCAGCCGAGTGAAAACATCAAGATTTGAACGGGCGATGGCGCCCATAAGTCCCAGGGCAAAACCAATCAAAAGTCGAGCAGGAGATGCGAAAATTCGTACACGAGTGCGCATAGCTATGCTTATCATCTTCTACTAATCAACCAGGCCGAGAAAACGAGCGGAATACCCTAGTCTCGAAACCAGCCGTCACGAACGCCACGTGCGGCGACCCCGGTCTGTTTGGACCTGTTGACGCCGCCCAAGGCGTCCATAACGTCTGGTGCAAATGGTCAACTGATGCTAGGGTGCCGTTTATTTGAAATTCAAAACGTGCGCCGAGCACGAGCGGGCCCCCCTACTATGCGTGTGTCTCGACGAGCAAGCATTCTGGAGTGCGCTTGCGGCCACGGACGCGCCCTTCGCGCGCAGGCTAATGTCGGCAGACCTCCGAACTTCCCATCAAAGAAAGTTCAACCGTGGGAGACGGCATCCGCCGTCGATGCACGAGCATCAGCCAGAAGTCGACGGACGTGCTTCATTCGCTGTTGCTGTCCAGCACGATCACAATTAAAGAGGACAACTCGACCCGAACCTCTCTTGACTTCGCGTAGTGGGCGCCGTCAATGGATAGGAAGAAGGGAAGGAGCGACGAGTGGCAATTGAAGTCACCTTCGTCTTGTTGCACCGGTTCTGTGCATGGATAAGACGCAGAATCCTACCGGAAGATGACTACAACATTGCAGTGAAGTCCTGTAAGTAATCTAGCTAAGTAGGTGCGAAGCATCTGTCACGAAAAAGTATAGAGCCAGTCCACTTTGAAGCAGGTATGGAAGTCGTGCTTCAACGACAGATGTCGGTTTCCCACGGTTGAACTTTCTTTGATGGGAAGTTCGGAGGTCTGCCGCCCTCAGCGTGCGCGCGAAGGGTGCGTCCGTGGCCGCAAGCGCACTCCAGAATGCTTGCTCGTCGAGACACACGCATAGTAGGGGGGCCCGCTCGTGCTCGGCGCACGTTTTGAATTTCAAATAAACGGCACCCTAGCATCAGTTGACCATTTGCACCAGACGTTATGGACGCCTTGGGCGGCGTCAACAGGTCCAAACAGACCGGGGTCGCCGCACGTGGCGTTCGTGACGGCTGGTTTCGAGACTAGGAATACCCCCCTGCGGGGGGCAGCTTTTAGGTCACGTGGGCGAATAAATTTCGCCCCGCGAGACAAGCCTCTGCCGAATCACGTGGGTAAGACAATATTGCTCGCTCCGCCTTTCCCCTCCCTCGCAAGCTCGGGGGGTCCCCTTAGGCGTTCGCGAGCAATAACGAGTGGACATTTGTTGCACGCCAAGATGCTCGGTAGATGTGAAAGTGAGAGGTACCGATCGACTCGGCCATTCAAACCCGTCGGACCTGCGTTGGATGACCTTGTTCCGTTTAAGGTCTCCCTTTGTCAGTATGAGCAGGCCCTTGTTGACCTCAAATATACGCTTTTTTAGTGGTGTCCACATATGCAGTCGAAGCCCGTGGGGAACCAGAACTTGAACCGTGAGTAGGTGAGCGGCAGATGCCGGACGTACTTGCTTCCCACCACTATCATCGAAAAGAGGAGTTTCTGGGTTTACTCACTGCTGTCCTACATTGTCTTCTCCGGCGGCAATGGTCTCACAAAATAACGCTCTTCAGTCAGCCGACTTCTTTTTTACGGCGTAGGACGCTAGGCTAATTTGCACAAGCACTACTTCCCCGACGTGATGGCGTCTGGAGCTTGATATACACGGCATGAAGTCATTCTTTTGCTCTTCGCCTTCTGTGGTACCTTCAGTAACGTGTCTAGTCTCGGGACAGTTCTCTCTGCGAGTGGCTATGTTCAAATAACGGAAGTGACCATACTCGGACCCGCGCGCTACATAGCTCGCTGCGGATATACGCGCTGTCCACTCCTATGCAGCACGCCTCCCGTCTTCTAGCATCCACACGGAACAAGCAACCCACACACCTCACTGCACTGCGACACTCTCGCCCATCTGCGCCCTTCGCGGCAAACAATACTGAAGATCGCCCAGCACGGAGGTAAGCGCTGCATCATCGTCAGGCTACCCGAGGTTGACCTTGTCGCCTCTCTCCGTCTCCCTCCATGCCTCCTTCTGCCTTGCTTCACGCCTTCATGTCCATAGCCACCTGAATCGTCCTTCGTCCTTCGCGTCTGGCCGCCCGCCATGTCGACTGTACATTCTGGCTCGACGTCTTCCAGCGCTTCGGCTTCCTCGAGATCTTCTTCGCCTCTGCCTGTCACCGGCAATCCTCACCACAGGAGGCAATCACTGCCTCGTACATTGAAGCTCGTCGACGGCCCGCCGGTGACAAATCGGCGCTCACTCGACTTTGCGTCGGGCGATCAGGCGCGTCGATCACTGGACGGACCACCACGTCGCTCGACTGACGGTCCCCCATCACGTCGGTCGATGGAGTACCAGCCGCACCGCTTGCGAGCACTTGCAGACCTGCGGCACCTGCCCACCATACCCTCGCCGATCGAAGTGCCTCCGCCTCATGATTATACTTTCTCGGACTTTCATAACGAACAAGATCCCACTCATTCAAACCCTGCATCTTCATCATATCTATCTAATATTCATCAAGCATCTTCACTATTTATCGATCAACCGTCCACTATCTCCCACCCCGGACCATCCACTATACACGACCCCGGACCGTCCTCCACCCTCCCTCACCCCGCTGCAGCCGCTCTCATCACACCTCCTTCCACGCCAACTCCCGTCGGCCGCCGTAAACCCAGCATCTCGTACCTCCCGCCAGATTCGCCCTCGCATCACACGCGCCGCCGCTCATCGGTCGTATACAGGCCGGTTTCGCCGTCGCAAGCGTCCTGGGGCTTGTCGGCTCAGCCACCAGGCTTTGAACCGCCCACCAAACATGCCCGCCGTCGCTCTCAGCTCATACACGGATCCGATGTGCATGCGAACAGCCAATATGCAACCGACTCACGTCCCTGGTGGTCGTCGGAGGCTCCAGTCAGCGCGCCAGTCTTGGGGAGCTTTCAGGATACTGTCGGCCCTGCTCCGTCCACTTCTATCGACCATTCTCCCACCACAATTACTGCCAAACTTCAGCCCTCCGCCACCACATCGCCGTCGAATCTCCCCCTCTACAAACAGCACGCCGAACTCCTACAGTCGATCGCACAGGAGGAGGCCCGCTGCGCAGAGCTCAGGGGTCAGCTCGCGGTGCGCGAGGCGCGGCTGGCGGGGCTGAAGCAGCGGTGGGAGGATCGGAGGGCGGAGCGGTGGGGAGATCGCGCGTCGGCGGTAGGGGTCCCGGAGCAGCAGACGGAGAACGCAATGGGCGACGCGGAGAAGGTACTAGGCGATGGGGGGAAGGTGCCAGGCGACACGGATAAGGTACTGGGAGGTTTGGAGAAGGACAGGGAGGGCGATGAGAATGAGGGAAAGGATAGGGAAAGCATCTTGGAAGAGACGATGAGGAAGTTGGAGGGCAGAAAAGTCGACGGTGGCGATGGCGATGAACCGGGTGAGTCGCAGGGACTTTTGCACAAATATTCATACATCTCATTGACCAAAATCCAGGAATCGCAGCGAAGAGCGAGGACCGGTCCCCGGCGTCATCCTCATCAGCGTCTCCACGATCTTCGTCTCTCTCGACAACTCCCGCCTCCCCCGCATCATCTTCCACGTCCTCCCTCTCATCCTCCTCCTCGTCCTTCGGCGGCATCCGCGAGGCGCGCCGCTGGGTGCGCTCGTTCTTCGTGGGCCCCAAGGATCCGCCACCCTCACCGCCAAAGCCCACCGGTCATCAATCCGCATCTGCCTCAAGCTCAGCCAACATAGCACCCCGCCCGAAATGCACTGCCGCGCAGGCCAGCTACGCCCCGCCGCAACACCGGGTCTCAATGCCGTACGCGAGCGGGTTGTCCGCGCAGCCAGCTTCTTGTACTGCGAGCGGGCCACCTACCTGCACTGCGAGCGGGTCCTCCGCCTACGAATCTGGTGCGCCACCGAGCGGCTCTGTAGCGCATTCGAAGCCTGACGTCTTTGTTGGGAGCGGTGTGCCCGCTGTCGCGATAGACGAACGCGCTTCGTGCGACTCGAATAGGCACTCGTGCGACTCGAACAGACATTGGCATCGCAGGACGCCGTCAGAGATGACGATCTTCGCGCCTGAGGAAGAATGGATTTGGGCGTGGTACTTCGTGGGGAGGTGAGGGGGCGAGGGGGATTTTCGCAGATCGCTCGTGCCCTGGCGCATGCGCCTACACTCTATCGGCCGCTTCGCTCATCCGAGCGCCTCGCTCGATGACAAGCGACCCCGGGCAGGTCAGCGGTTCATTGTATCAGTGGATATATACTTGTAATCGTGTGCGTACTCTGTACAGCGCCAAGGTATGTGACTTTCATTGGGTTCGCCTCGCACGCCATTCAATCTCGCTAACACAGTGTATACAGTGAGCTCCAGCACTATATACAACGAACTCCAGGGCTTGTTGTGCCTATTTATCCCTATCGTGTGCTTTTCGTGGGTCAAGGCGTCAACGACACTGTTGTAGCGTCGTTTCCTCCTACCTCTGCGGTTTATTCCGCGTCAGGTCCACTGCGCAAGTCATGCATATGCGAAGCCT
Organism: Pleurotus ostreatus/Saccharomyces cerevisiae fusant; assembly: GCA_024196135.1. NCBI lineage: Eukaryota > Fungi > Pleurotus ostreatus/Saccharomyces cerevisiae fusant. The sequence continues at coordinate 37,173 of JAMQCK010000128.1, read as the reverse complement.
GTCAACACAGCGCCCTCCTTGGCAAGAACTGACTAAGGACGGCCTTCATACCCAGCGCCCGTGGGATGGGAGAGGAGAAGATCGAGGTACGCGCGGTATTGTCTCCCCGCCAGAGGTTCTGGCGCGGTTCAATGCATTGTGGGCCCTCGTCGATCCGATGCAGAGCCGGCGTGTACTTATTGGGGCCCCCAGCAAGGCCGCCGGACAATAGACCAGGTCCTTGTCCCGCATGATGGCAACACGCAGTACAGACGCGATAAAATCTGATGGTCGTCTCCGAGAACGAGCGAGCCTCCGCACACGATACTCGAGCGTTGGCTTTGCAAGGAGCGCCGCGACTGTTTCTGACCTTGAACCTGCGAGGTCGAGGGGGCTCGGCTATCATGTAGCGGTGCCGCCCACCTTGCGCGCCCGTTTGAGGCGCGCCCTTGTTCCCCAAAGGGGCAGTTGTGACGATAGTACCCCGCGTGGCGCACTGATCCGGGCTCATCAGTTCACCCTCGTCTGCACCCTGCATGTCATCGCGCAGCATATCGCCCATGATGCGTGTAGGCTTTTGCCAGTCCTGTCGTCATCGTCGCCCCGGCAGCGAGCGCAGCGATAAGAACGGGCTGAAAAGGCGCGACGCGTCCCACAGCACCCCTCCCACCGTCCTGCTCGTCCTATCACCGCAGCCGCAAAGTCCATACACACCCCGCTGATCTCTCATCACCCATTCAACGATCGCCCCTTCCTCGCCTGAGGCTCACTTAAGCCGAGGCCGCACCAGGAACAGGACTGCAAGCAGTTCTGGACGGAGAACCATCTACTCGTCTGCGCTAGCGCGTGACACGTAACCGGTCGCTTGCTGGCCATCCAGCCGGTCTACTACATATAACGGGGACCGCCCATATATGCCGCGCAGCCCCCTCACGCACCTCCGAGCCCGCGTGCGTTTGTAACCAAGTTGTAACAAGTCGTGGGTCCGACGCGCCCAGCCGCACGCGCTCCCCGCTGATCGATCTCCCTCCGCACGACCTTTATACTCCGCCCCGTGTAATTCTGAAGTTGATCGCTTTTTCTCCTCCCTTCATCTTGTCTTCGTCAGCGACGACCTCTTCGCGGCCCCTCACCATGTCGAGCACACCGTCGCTCAACTCCAGCGCCGGCTCGTCCACCTCAGGCTCGAAGCGGCCCAAGCCTCAGCAGCGGCGTCGTGCGCCCTCGCCACCATCCATGTATGTGGCGTACGACAGCTCGCGTGCCAAAGCCCCGCGCCCTCTCCCCGAGGTCAAGCGCAAGCCAAAGAAGGAGACCACAAGCGCACGCGACCAGAACACTTCCGAATCGTCCCTCCCCCGTAGCCAGACGTCGGATTCTTCCAGCAAGAGTGGAACGTCCAAGTCCAAGTCGCTCTTCGGCTTGGGCGGCCTGAGGCGCAAGACCTCTACATCTCTGTCACCACCTGCCCCCCAGTCACCCCCGCCTCCGCGCACAAGAGGAACAATCCCATTCGACAACTATTCACGGAACGTGCGCCAGCAGCCCTCTCTATCCTCTCTTCCCGACTCTTCGTACGAATCGCAACGGACGTCGCGCGAGGCGTCTCAGTCGTCCCTGCCGTCGATGTACACCCATTCTTCTCAGCCATCCGTAGATAGCTACGACGCTTGGCCGACATCGAACGTGCAGTCGCGGCCTTCTACTGCTCATTCCTCTTCCTCTTCCTTCTCGTCGATGCTGCCAACACCGCCGGAGGAGGAGATGCGCCGTCGCCAGCTCATTAAGGCCAGCCAGTTACTAGGTGCGCTACGACGGACTTAGAACATCGTAACATGCGCTAACGCATCTCCCAAGGTACATCCGAACGGCCGGGCGATTTAGCATCTCCCGCTATCAAGGTGCGGCCAGCACCGCTGGTTATCGCGTCCGCGGAGGATTACCAGGCCAGCCGGCTGCAGCCCGCCAGCGAGGAGCCGGAGAGCATCACGCCAACAAACGCGAACTACGACGATGATCCATACGCGGCGCTCGAGCGCGCGAGCTACAGCAGCTCTATGCGCCTCTCCCCGATGATCTTCAGCGCGCCCGCCCTCCCCAACGCCCCCGCCGCCCCCTCACCTCCGTCCCCCATCGCCGTCGTCGCCGACCCCGAGTCCCCCTCCTCCGACTCTGACGGAGACGCGATCCGCGAGGTACCCATACTACGCGAAACGCGCGAGGTGCCAGCCCCCGTCCTGCGCGAGGTGTCCGTCGTCCCAGAGAGGATGCAGGTTCAGACGCGGGAGCTCCCCGCGGTCGCCGCAGGGGACGTGGCGGCCGCTATCGCGACATCGCCCGCGACGCCGACGTTCGCGCCGCGCGCGGCGAAGCGGCACTCCAAGTCGTTCTCCATCGGGCACATGCACACGCAGAGGCCGCGCACGCCCGCGGCGCTGCTCGCGCGCCCGGACACGCCGTTCGCGGACTACGTGCTGGACGACGGGTACGCGACGGACGGCGGGCTGGCGCGCGGGGACGAGAAGTACGACGACGAGAAGGGGCTGTTCCACTCGGCGGTCACCCCGGGCGAGATGGAGTTCCTCGCGATGGCGAGGCGGGACGCGGCGGTCATCAAGCGCGACAAGCGGCAGAACTGGAGCGGCGAGTGGAACCAGAACGACATGCAGGAGGTGATTCACAAGCTGCGTTGCCTGCGATGATGTGACCTTTCTGCTTCTACCCACACCCTGTTCGTTTCTTTACCGACCCGACCCGACTCTACTGCGACGATGCTTTACGTTCACCAGCAGAGTACCTGGCGTACTACCGCTTCGGCTTTTGGACCGCCGTTACCCACTTGCTTACCATTACCACACGCTCACCTCTTCACGCGACATACCCCGCTCCTTAGATATCCCTCTCATTCACGATCTCTTTGCTTTGGACGTAACTCTGGATCCCTCCCTTCAGGTCGACTGCGTCGCTGACTGTCTTATTGCATTCGGCAAATGTTGTACTAAACCCCTCTAATTTATACATAATGTCGCTTGCCCTGCTTCGAATATGCTATTGTATACACTATTGACCCACACGTCGCCCTGGAGAAGATCATTGTGCTCCGGGAGGTTCCTGGCCGCTCATGAAGGCAGTCTTCTTCTCAACGTTCCTCCGGTTCGGACTGCTTTGCTCTCGGTGTTATCCAGGGCTCATCATACCTATAGGACGACGTTGTCAGCCTCCTCCTATCTTCGTTAATTATTTCGCAGGGTCGAGAAGCAAATATAGCCCTGGCTTGGCCTGCGACTATCGCCACTTCCCAAATTGGTTCAGTAGAAGTTGAACTGTGTCACGTGAGACCGGTCCCGAGGATATCCTCAGGCTGATGGTTCTTTACGTTTTTGCAGGCCATGACACACGAGCGAGGAGGGTCATACATCCAGGATGATCTGAAATACAGTTCTCACATTATAGCTACAGTTGTCGCTCTACGGCAGATACACTACTAAAATCATCCCAGGCTGTCGTCAGTAGGCGGGTCTAATTTAGTCTACGTCCATCTCGGAGGGGCCCTGCGCGCCCTCGTCCTTCCTCTCGGGCTGCGGCGTCTCCGTCTTGGGCGCCTCGCCCTTGGGCGTCTGCGTGCCCGAGCCCGCACCGGGCACGACAGGAGGCTTGGGCTTCGGCTTCGTGAGGATGGGCGTGGCGAAGTAGATGACCTCGTCGCGCTTCTTCCCGATCTCCGCCGTCGTCAGCACCGGGTCCACGTTCTTCGGGCGCTCGCTCTGGCGCACGATCTGGTCGTCGAGCCACTTCTGCACGGTCGCGACCTTCTCGACGACGGACTGCTTGTCCGCGTCCGCGATGTGCGAGAAGCGCTCCTCGCCCGAGGTCGCCTGCGCCATGTAGTTGTTGAGCGTCTCGCGCAGCTGCGAGATCGCCTTCGCGCGCTCCTCGTTCTCGCGCCAGCGGAAGGTGATCGGGTCGCCGAGCTTGTGGAGGGCGTCCAGGCGCTCGACGTATGCCGACTTGGTCGCGTCCTCGCCCTCCTCGGTGTAGAGCCAGTCCTCAGCCTGCTGCAAAGCCTCGAGCAGCTTCTGCTTCTCCTCCGGCTGGACGTAGGCAGCATACCGCTCTTCGAGCTTGCCACGGGTGTCGTAGACGTACTCCTCGAGGGCGTTTTTGCGGTCCTATGCATGATAAGATATTGGTTGTGGAACCTATTAACACAGCACTTACCTCGGTGTCCATGACAAGCTTGTCAGATGCCCACATCTGAGACTCCTGCTCACGGTACTGCTCCAGTATCGACTTGTCGAGCGAAGTGTTGTGCGCGATGAACGGCAGCTCCCTCTTCCGCACGATCTTCTTCTTCTTCGGCGGTGCAGCCTCACCTCCATCCACGTCCATCGCAGCCGGCTCCTCACGCTCCTCGACCTCCTCGACGTAGTACGAGTCGAAGGCCATGATGCCGTGGATGTTAAGGCGCGCGCGCAGCTTCACGGTCGTGAAGTCGCCCGTCGGGTTCGCAGGTACCTCCTTCGCGGTGAAGCGGCCGATGAAGGGGTTGATGCCACCGGGAAGACTCGACGGGTCCTCGTACGCCGCCTGCACGTCGAAGGGCTCCTTCCGGCGCAGCGACAAGGCCTTGACGATCGGCATGGCATTGTTGTGCGGGAAGAGCGTCACGGGCGTGTCGTCGTCCGAGCCCGGGACCGGGTCCCACTCGAGCTTGATCGGGTAGAAGTTGATGTCGGTCATGTGGAACTCGCGGACCTTGAAGACGGGGGAGAGCATCGCGCAGGAGAAGGTCGCGCCGCGGGCGGCGGCCTCGTCCTGGTTGAGCGTCGTCGAGAGGACCTTGCCGGGGAAGACGGACTGGATCTTGGCGCGGACGGCGGGGACACGGGTCGAGCCACCGACGAGCTCGATGCCGTCGATCTGGTCGAGGGTGAGGCCGGATTCCTCGAGCACTCGCTGAAGGGGTGCGGGGATACGCGCAAGAACGGGCTCGACGAGTCCCTCGAGCTCCTCGCGGGTAAGCTTGGAAGTGGCATCGATGTCGTTCATGATGGACTCGACGTTCAAGGGCGCCTCAGCGTTAGCGGAGAGGACCTTCTTGAGCTTCTCGCACGCAGCCGCAAGACGGAAGGTCGCCTTCGGGTTCGAGAGCACGTCGATCTTGTACTTCTCCTTGAACTGCTCGCCGAAGTACTGAACGAGGGCGTAATCGATGTCGCGGCCACCGCAGCGGCGGTCGTAGGCGGAGGCCTTGACGATCAGACGGCCCTTGGAGAAGGAGACGGCGGAGGCGCTGAGGGACGAGTGGCCAACATCGATGAAGATGATGTTCCGCTCGCCATCCTCAGGAAGATCGGACTTGGTGATGCCGTAGCCGAGAGCGACGGCAGTCAGGTCGTTGACGAGGCGAAGGACGTTGATGTTCGCAATCTGCGCGGCATCGAGCATCGCGCGGCGCTGCACATCGGTGTACCATCCCGGGACGGCGATGACAACGTCTGAGACGGCGTTCTTCAGTTCGGCAGCAGTGATGTCGCGCAGCTTCGCGAGGTACATCGCGACGAGCTGGGTGATCGTGAAAGTCTGGGGCTCGCCCAGGTAGTTGACCTGTGAGCGATGTTAGCGCGCGCCAGTCATTCGATCGCCATCGTCCACGCACCTGAACGCCAATGGTTCCCTGCACATCGACGAGCTTGACGTTCAAGAACTTCTTCTCAAACTCCTGGACCTCCGGGTCCGAGAATGTGCGGCCAATGAGGCGCTTGAGCGAGCCGATCGTGTTCTTGAAGTTAGACGTCTCCTGCGTCTTCGCAGCCTCGCCAATCGCGCGCTGTTTTGGGCCGAAGGCTACCAGAGACCTGTGCGATGGGTCAGATGCGACGTTCCCTTTCACAAATCGCGACCAGGACGTACGGCGTCGCGCGATTTGAGACTTCATTGGTGATGATATCGATTCCGCGGGGTCTGGCGACACCGATCTGCGCCAAAAATTTTAGCAGTGGTCGGGAAAGGTGCAGAGAGCATACCTACTTTGCTGTGGAGAGTGCCAAAGTCGATACCGACGACGGACATGATGGGCACGGACAAAGGTGGTGGAGGGGGACAGCAAGGCGTAAATAAAATCGACCAAATCGGGCATTACATTTGAACACGCGTCCATTGTTCTCCAAGGTTCGAGGGTGTTCTACAAAGTTACCCCCAATCCGCCAAGCTGCTCTCAATGCCGTGCTCCTCGCCATCCTGCACGCTGCAACGCCGTGGCTAACAGCCTGCACACCGGCGGCAGAAGGTCAAACGACGGCGATGTGCGAAGATGGCCACATGATCGAGGCCGAGCCGTACTTCCAAGCCTACTTCTCGCCGAGGTTATTCAGTCCTGCTACATTCCTCCATCTCGCCAGTTCGCCGGAGTAGCTACCAATTGCAGCTTTGCACCAGCGCTCTCCGAAAGTCCACAAAGGTATTACAGGAACGAGCCGAGTAAGACAAAAGGCAGGTCAAAGCGGTCAAATACTTCGCTTAACCCTCGCTATGTTCTTTCAAGCCAAAGCCATGCTGGTTCATGCCATGCTAGTACACGCGAATGATAATGGGTAGATTCCAGGAGTAATTCTATTAGATGGCTCAGAGAAAGCTCGTGAAAATCGTGAGCAATACAGTACAACAAAGTAATCTACATGCAAAGCAAAGACGTGCAGGATGCGCGATTAATCCATCGTGAATCATACGAGGATGTGTCGAAGAAGCGTGAGGTCGTGAGGGGGAAAGGTAGGGGAGAGGGGGAGTATAATGGAATGATGTACAGGATGAACGGATTGAAGTTTTGATTGAGAGGAAAGGGGGAAGGGGAGGAGGTGGCTTAAGCGCCGTAGAACGAGACGTTCTTGCGCGGGCGGATTTCGCATGCGTGGAAGATCATGCCCGCGAGCATCAAGACCATAAGGCCCCCTGCGAAGAAGTAAGTACGAGGAAATGAATTTGGATGCAGACAACTCACAAAGCGCCCATGCGACACCCTGGATGGAGACGACGATCTCGCACTGGCTGACATAGTTTTGCCATGCAGAGGGGAACGTGCTCGGATCCGCATCACAGTTCGTGCCCCGGAAGGGGGTGACGGCGAACATCACACCCGCACCCGTGCCCCAGAAGACGGCGAACACGAAGGTGAAGAACATGATGACTACCATGTCGATCAGGAAAGGTGTAGACTAGTAGGGAGGGAAGTACGCACCGCCCATGCTCGTGTAGAAGTGCCCGATCAAGTACAACAGCGTGCCGATGCAGCTGAACAGTAGGAGACCAAGGTCATGCTTGAACTCCTTGCCCGGGTACTTTTCGTAGCCATTGCCTCCGCGCTGGAGTTGCTGCGAGACTAGACCGAGCTCGGAAACCGCTGAAGCTCGAGTCAGAGATGAGCGTTATCCCATGATGCGAGCGACGTACTGAGAGCGAAGACCAGGAAGAAGGCCAAGGCATACAAGACGCGACGAGGAGACCGGATGAAGGCACCGAAGGCGGACCTCTGGACTTGGTTCTTCTCTGCGATCGATCGTCAGCAATCTTAAGCAAGCACAATGCCCGACGCTTGCTCACCGTTGACGCCGGCCATTGCTGTGGTCTTGAGTTCGCTGTGGGAAGAGCGATGTGCTTAACACGGGGGGTGGCGCTGCAAATGCACTGCAGATAACGGGGAGCCCGCCGTGCTATGTCATCCGCCCTTTATACCCTCGCAGACGCCCCGAATCTGGGTCAGACGCCGGTTCGTCCCTACGCGCGGGAAGATCAGTCAGCCGCCGGCAGCAAGTGATACTTGGTGGGCGGTCGGCGGCACAGCGCGGCCATGACAAACGCCCACTGACTCGGGGGTGAGGATCAGGATCTCTGGGTTGTCTGACCGCTTCGTCATAGGCTCTCCCAGTTCCAGAACCGCAGACAGTGATATGGTTGGCGGACGCAGAGCGCGCAGGCGTCAGATGAACGTCCACTCGAGGTCGAGAAGGGGGCCGCTTCGCCACGAAAGTATGGGCGAGAATCCCTCCCAGTGTTCATGCGCGCCGCCGAGGGTGCCGGATCGAGGGAAATACGCAGCCTGCAGGCGTAGAGCGCCGCCGCCCCCCATGCGCCCCCGAGAGCCATCGGATCCGATTCAGACCCAGCGTCCACTGAGACGCCGCATGTCCCGGCCTACACCGACGCTGAGTCAGAGGGTGAGGAAGTTTCGCGAAGCCCGCAAGCTTGCCGGACGTCAGATGAACCAGAGGCAACGGCAGAGCTCCGCCGAGAGCGTAGATATTTGCGATCAGTCCCGGAGAGTCTATATTTTGAGCGAGTCCTGCCGCGAACGGAGCACATCGAAAAGGCGGCTGGGCGGAGGCTTTTCAGCCGAGTTCGGAGGTCGCAACTAGAGCAAAAGTCCCTCAGGACATCGTTGAGGTCGTCTTGTGCAGCGAGTAGACGGAGAGCGCATTCGTAGTTCGCAAGCGATGGTCTTCCTGTAGCCAAAAACAACGCATGAGAGTCTAGGCGCCGGCGCTTGGAAAAGTCGAACAAAGGGATCATTGATCGGCGGCTTCCGGATTTTCGTCACGTGAGTCTGACCGGGTACTTCCGCGAAGCTTTTTTGCCTGTTTCGGATTCTCTCCGGGACGGACCCACAAGTGATACTTCAGTTCACGACCCGCTCATCGCTGCCAAGGAGTGAGTTCGATACTGCCCTTCAAGAAAAGCGTCGCCTTGTATATAATAGTAGGAGAGAATAATGTATCTAGTGCCTCTGAAGGCTTTTTAGACCTGCCCACCCGGCTGCGGCTCGACCGTGAAGCCCGGCGGCGGGGCACCCTGCTCAAGCGGCTTCATCGCCGGGAAGAGCAAGACCTCCTTGATGTCTAAAACAGTAATGAGCACGGTTCACAAAGACGGTCACGGGACCACGTACTGGTTGAGTTCGTCAAGAACATGACGAGCCGGTCAATACCAATCCCCCAGCCACCGGTGGGCGGCAGGCCGTGCTCAAGACTATATGGGGTATGAGCGTCACGCACAGTATCTTTATAAGAGATAAACTTACGCATCCACGAAGGTCTCATCGATGCCCTGCGCCTCGTCATCGCCGGCCTCCTTCTGGCGCACCTGCTCCTCGAAGCGAAGGCGCTGCTCGAAGGGGTCGTTCAACTCCGTGTAGGCGTTGCAAATCTCCTTCCCGCACAAGAAGCCCTCAAAGCGCTCGCACAATCCCGGACGTGAGCGATGGTACTTCGCCAACGGGGACATGACTTGCGGGTGACCGACTAGGGAAGTCTTAGATCAACGATACTTCACGGTCACACGAATTCAACGTACCAATGAAGGCCGGTGAAATGCACAATGGCTCGATGAACTCGCCCACAAGCTTATCCAGCAAGCGCGCGTTGGTGCGCGGTTCGCTGCAGTCCACGTTGTGCTTGACGCACAGCTCGCGAAGGAACTTGTTCGCCTCTTCCGTGTGCAGCGTCTCGCCAGGCGGGAACTTGACGCCGAGCTTCTCCTCGAGGGTCTCGATCATGTCGTACCGCTTCCACGGACGCTGGAAGTTGAGGTTCAAGACGCGCGCGCCCTCAGTACCAGCGTTGCCATCGGGGTAGAACTCGAGAGTCGTGCCGCCGGTCAAAGACTTGACGAGACCCTCGATCATCGCCTCGGTGATATCCATGAGGTCGTACATGTCCGCGTAGGCCATGTAGAACTCGCAGATGGTGAACTCCGGGTTGTGGGTGAGGTCAATGCCCTCGTTACGGAAGACACGGCCAATCTCGTAGACACGATCAAGTCCGCCGACAACGAGCTGCTTGAGATACAGTTCAGGAGCAATACGGAGGAAGAGGTCGAGGTTGAGATCGTTATGATGAGTGACGAAGGGCTTCGCAGTGGCGCCTCCAGCGATCATAGAGGTCATTGGTGTCTCGACCTCCATGAAGCCGAGGTTATCCAGGAAGCGACGGATATAGTTGACGATCCGGCTGCGGGTAACGAAGATCTTGCGAGTGTTGGGGCTGATGATAAGGTCGAGGTAGCGCTTGCGATAGCGAGTCTCCTGGTCCTTGAGACCGAAGTGGGAAGTAGGGATTTGGTGGAGGGAGGGTGCGAGGAGGGTCATAGTCTTGGGCGCGATCGAGAGTTCGCCCTTCTTAGTGCGCATGGGCGTGCCGACAACGCCGACGATGTCACCACGGCGGAAGATATCGTGGACCTCCTCGAACTTGGCGGGGTCCTCGGCGTCCTGCGCGTTCGCCATGACCTGCACCTTCTGGCCCTCGCTGTGGATGTCGTAGAAGCGGAGCTTGGAGCTGCTGGCGCGCATGCTGAATATGCGGCCGACGATGCGCTCCTCCTTGCCCTCGAGCTTGTCGCCATTCGCAATGACGCCCTCGGCGCCGTACTCGGCAATGTACGAGGTCATCGAGCGCGAGACGTGGAACTTGTGGGGGTACGGATTCGGGTTTTGGGTCTCCTTGAGCTTCATGATCGCCCTCGAGCGCATCTCGTAGTATTGCTGGGGACATGATCAGGCTTCAGAAACGTGATCGGGGGAGGGGGGAACGCACGTTGGGGTTCAGCTGCTCCTCCTCCGCCGCTGCCGACTTCTCCGCCTTGGGCTTTGCCGCTGCGGCGGGGGCAGCTTGCACCTTCGCGGCCTTGCTAGCCTCCTTCGCCCGCTGCTTTTCGCGGCGCTTGAGCTCCCTGACACATTGTTCTCAACATGCCGGATCCAGGAAATAAACCGACATACTGCTTGGAGATCATCTCCCCTGTAACGGGGTCCTTGTGCGTGCCGGTGCTTTCGGTGGCCATTGTCCGATTTTGAGGGCGCAAAGACGCGTACAACGGTCGGGTGAGTGTACGGGTAGGTCGCGCAGATGGCAATCTGAGTCGAAGCAGCCGATGCATTCGACTTTTCCGGCTATCGATTTGGATCGAGTCAATGCCAAACTTGGGAGGATGAGTCACAATCCGAGCGGCCCGCGGGCCTCCGAGGTCGTGGGTTCAATGTAAGTTACGCGCATGGGGGAGGCGGCCAGAAGCTTAAGGGCTTACACAGCTGTAATGGTCGAAAAATCGTTGAAGATGATGGCGAAAAACAAGCTTGATAGGATATACAACGATGGTGGCTTTGGTAGCCAAACAGATGTCAATGGAGACTCCTATCGGAAACCTTTAACAGTCTTGACCTATTACGGACAATGCATATAGTGTACTGTACAGCGAAAAATAAGGCTAAACATTAGTCACGGACAGAGCGTTCGAGCAGGATAAGAAACAGGCGACATCGAGCACAACAGTTTATTCCGGATACTCGAGCTCCAAACCATCCAAAATCTCCACCTCCGACTCCGCTCGAGACGTCTCCCCACTCACAAAATGCGAAAATTCCAGCGGTGGAGGAAGCTGCGGTTCCTCCTTGACGAGAGGCGGTGGCAGCGAATCCGGAGGGGGAGGCAGTCGGAAGCTCTCCCGCGGCGGAAGTGAACCCTCCTGCGGCAGATGTATATCCTCCTTCGTCATATGCACAGCGTCTAGCGACAGATGCACATCCTCCTGCGGTGGAGGTACAGGGTCCGGCGACAAGTGCATGTTCTCTGGAGTCAAATGGACGTGCTCGTCCGGCAGAGGTACGTTCTCCTCGTGCGGTTGCACTCGCTCCTGCAAGCGCATCCTCTCGAGCTCGCGTTCCAGTTCAGCGATGCCTGGGACTTATTGAGTACGATACATCCAGGAGGAGAAGGAAGGACAACACACGATCTTTCGCCCTGTCAAGCTCAGTGGGTCCGCGAGGTGGTATAACCTTCGAGATATTATTCTCATAATTGAAACGAGCTGAAGCAAAAAGTGATGAGTGCACCGTTAAACATACGTGATTCGATGGGGACTGACGATTAGACAACTGCGAGGGGTTGACGGAAGCCCTCCACGCCGGTATAAATATTTTGGCGAATTCTGTGACGGAATATAAGTCTATCGCACTTCGTTCTATCCACACGAGACGTACCCTTCTGCAAAGTCTGAACTACGGCGACCAGTTTCACGCGCTCGGACTGCGCCTCTGATAGAGTTCTCTCCTTCGTACTGAGCGCTGTTTGAGTGAGGTGAGTGAAGTTATGATTCTCCAAGGCATTTACCTACCTTCTCTCAATTCCTTTTCCCTAGCATCGACTCGCCGTCGAGAATCCTCAATCGAGCTCACCGCTACCAGGCGGTTAGATTTGTGACTTGGTTGTTGTGGTTCAATCGCATCAACGCACCTTTCTGCATGTCCGCCTCCAGCTTCGGGATGTCAAGATTTTCCGGATTCTGCAGCACTATTGGCGCGTCAGATGACTGTTGAACTAGTAGCCGAAGGTGCGTTACCCTCGCTGACGCTCTTAAGCTGCGAGAGCGCAGTGTTGAGCGAGACGGATGCGGCTGTCTGCTTGCGTCGTGGGAGAGGCGCACGTGTTGGCAAGGAAGACGCTGAGGCTTGCGGTGGCGGCAGCGTCACTATAGGTGGTGTAATGGGAGGAGGGTCAATCGGTTCTACGATTATCATTATTAGCAAGGGAAACACGCCAGGTTTCGGGTGCTTACGATTATTCTTCGCCCCTCGTCTGGCGTGGTTTATAGAAGGCTGGGGAGGCGGATGACGCACGGCCGGCGCGCTGGAGATACTCTCGATAGCCTCGTCCGGTAGGTCGTCCTCTCCCTGTGGTGCGCTCAACAGGATTTTAGCAGCTGCAGCCGCCGCCGCGCGCCTCTGGGGCACCGGTACTGGCGCTGAAGCCGGTGGTACCGCAACCTCAACCTCCCGCTTCCTCTTCCGCGCACGCGGCGGGTGCGACTGCGTCGTCCCTGCACTCTCCGCCGGCTCCTGCTTGATCTTCGGCCTGCCCCTCTTCGCCGGCAAAGGCGCAGGCGCGTGCTCATTCGCGAGCATCTCGACGATATCCGCCTTCAGCCGCGCGCGCTGCATCTCCGGCGCGTTCGGCTGCGTGAGGGTGACCTTCGGGTGTAAGATCTCCTGCGTGAGGCCCGCGAGGAACATCGCGGATGCCCATGTCGAGGTCTTCGGCTGTACCCAGAGGTAGCGCGGATATCGGTTCTCCTGGTCGAGATACGGGTGGCGCGGGGGTGGGTATGTCCCCTCCCAGCGCTCCCACGAGCCTCGACTGTGCGATGGCCCAACCGTGCAGTAGTACAACGCCTCCTCGCCCTCGGTGGTATCGATGTATACGTCCCCGGGCAGGCCGAAATCCTCGCGTGGCGCACCTGTGCCACGGAACTCCACGAAGGGGAGCATGGCATACGTGAACGTGCGCACGTTCTGGCTGCTCAAGAGTTGGTAGGGGTAGTCCGGTGGAAGTCCTGCGATATTGACTTTGACGCGTCGCTTGACCCAGGTGGTGAAGTTGCCGTCGCGTTGACTAGCGTCGGGGGATATGTGCGGATCGTCCCAGGGATGAACAGTGATGATTTGTTTCTCCAACTGAGAGGCGCTAGGTGCAGAGGCAGCCTTCTTGGATGTCGAAGCTACCGCATCTGATCCATCTGAGTCTGAGAGGGAAGTAAGCACTGGTGCATAGGCTATGGCGGTGAGACGCACTGGCGATCCCAAACTTCGCTTGGAGGGCCCTGCCGGCTGTTGGCGCCATTATGCGCTTAAATACGTTAAGTTAGGTCGAAATCGTGCAGTAGACAGAATTTTGAAGAGTTGCCTTTGAGCGAGGCAGCAACCCCCGAGAAGGTTGATGAGTGAGGTGGACAAAGTGAGGTCAAAGCGGAAACTTCGCACGCGTCACTAAACATCGGTCCGATCGTCGCTTGCCTCCTTCCGTCAGGTTCAAGTTCAATGTCGTTCGCAGACAAAGGCTTGCCGACAGGGTATTCAGACCATAGCGCTCAACGTGCAGGAGGGCTGAACGCTGGACGCCATCGTTCCAGTGCCACGAGTTCGTAGTAATCGAATCGAACCAGATCCCAGACCATCGAGACGGACCTTTAAGCTCACACCACAGCGAGACGGACCTTGGGGCGCACACCACAGCGAGAAAAGAACGGAAGGTCTAAGTTGCTCATGCAGACAAAGTAAGGTGGTATCACTATGCACAATAGTCCACATTAGCCCGAGTGCGTTCGGGCATCGTACATAATATCAGGGCGCCCATCCAGGTCGTCCGTGCGAGGCGTGCGGGTTACGGTCCGTGCGATAGGTAGGCAGAGTCAGGATGGGTCGCGTAGTGTCAAGAATGGTACGCGAGTCGGTCGGTCGTACAAGTTGGTTAGTAGGTAGGGTAGGTGGGTAGTAGGAGTTTTACGCGAAGGTGGCTACCTTACGCGAAAACAGCGACACCGCCCATAGCGACCGCGACGGTGGCCCACAGGAGGCCCATCCAGGCGATGCCCTGGCCCTCGGGCGCGCGGAGCATCGACGCGGCGTTGCTGCCGCTGGCGTCCGCGCTGGAGCTGCCAGCGGTCGAAGACGCACCGCTGCCCGAGCCGCTGCCACCGGAGCCAGAGGCACCCGAGCTCGCCGCCGCCTTGAAGAGCTCCTCGCTAGAGAAGGACTGGCAGTTGCTGGAGGCGGGAACCTTGGCGCTGAAGGGGATCGTGGAGATCTCGCCCTCGCTCTCGGGCGGCTGCGTCCAGGTGGTGGTCTGGCCGTCGGAGCCGGTGTAGACACCCGGGAAGTCCTGGTTGTCGCCCTCGCACGACTCGAAGGTGCCGTTCTGGGCGTTGTTCGGCGCGTTGTACGCGCAGCCGATACGGTCGTAGATGTGCTGGCAGTAGTCCGCCGCGTGCTCCTTGCTCGGGTCACATACCTTGAAGCAGAAAGCGTTGCCACCCATGAAGCTGCCGAAACGTGTTAGCCATCTGGGGTAAGGCTGCGCAGGGCGTGGGGGACGTACTTGTGCCACTCGATCACCTGCGTGTAGCTGTCGTTGCTGTCGGACCAGGCGGTGGAGTAGACGAGACCGCCCATGGGGTTGCCACGGAGGTCGGCACCGTGCGGGTCGAGTTCACCGCCGAAGTCATCCGCCGCGATGTTGATCTTGCTCTGGTCGATGAAGCCGACGACCTGGACGTAGTCCGGCGTGCGCATGAACTGCACACCCTGGAGAGCGCCGTCTGGGATGATGCGCGTGCCACGGCCGGGCTTCGTGCACCAGGCGACCTCCTCGCCCTCCGTGTCGGAGATCATGGAGTCCTTCTTGGACGGTGCCCACAAGCAGAAGTCTGGGCAACGAATGAGCGAACGAACGACCAAGCATGCTGGAGCACATACCGTCAAGCGCGTTCAAGAAGCTCGTCTGGCACATGCTGTCATCGCCTTCCGTGGTCGAGTTGCACAAGTTGTAACCCGCCTGGCCGCCACGGACGAGGTTCGTGTCAGTGTCGGCTTGGTAGGGCTGAAGAACGTCGTGAGTTCGGGTGGCATACTAAAGGGCGAGGGACGTACGATGCCATCCGGGTATGAGAACGTCTTGCTAGCGAGCGGCGTCTCAGGGAAGGAGCTCTGGTCCTGCGCCGCGACGAGCGCGGGGAGGAAGAGGAGTGCAGCAGCGGCGACAGACATGGTGATTAGCTTGCAGAGGATAGAGTGCCGGTCAGAAAGAAGGACAGGTGGGCGCCAAGGGCGAAAGCAAGCAGAGTGAAGCCGTACGGCTGAGAAGCACTGAGGAGATGGAGGAAGAGAGAAAGAAGTGACGGAGGTCGAGCTTTCTCGGTGGGAAGCGTGAAATTTCTAGTTGGCGGTGTCGTCGTGACGGGGGTGCTTCTGCTCCACCCCCGGCTGACAAGCTCTCCACATTCATCACTTCGGGGTAGGCGATGTGTTTTGCGCATGTTGCCGACTGGAGTTTACTGAATCCTCCACGCCAACTGGTGCACAGAGACACGTCAAGTCAGTCCCAAGAGAAGCTGGTAGCGAGAGAAGCCAGTCCTGCAGGCAAGATTATTTTTTGCAGCGGGCAAGAGAACAAAGAAAAGTTGAACATCGGCGTGGAAATGGCCTTGTTCCAAGTTTAGGTGGTGCTGCGCGAGCTGCGCATGTGACGTCACGCCCAACCGGCCAATGCCGGCGACACCCGCTCAGAACGCCTGGCGAGCCCAAGTTCAACTCTCGCGGCCATCTCGCTCTGACGCTACTGCTTTTTCGAGGTCCTTACTGTGCCTCTTGAACCCAACAGCTTTAGGCATCCCTGAACAGTAGCAGTTGCGACTCGACAGACTGTTCCACACCGACGTTCTTCTGGAAATTCCAGTGACGACACCGACTCTCCAGGGCAAGGCAACATTCCCTCCACTCGTTGCCCTCCATCCTGTGCTACTTCCGGCCTACGCAAGCCGTCCCGCAAGGCCCGTAGGGACGTCACACTTTGAATCGACCATGGAGGTGGAAGTCTGCACTATCCTGCACTGGGTGGCAGGCACGACGCACTACTGCATCTCATCCTTCAGGAGGACGGCCACCCCCATCGGACTTCAGGTCTTTCGCTACACATCGACTCTAGTACAGCTCTTCGCTTGCGTCACATGGTGTAAGGGCTCAAAGAAAATGTACAGATTTCCGCGACGCACTCCCTCCACATTCGAGGTGAATCTTCATCGTCCCGTTACTGTCCTTTGTCGACTTCAGTGTTATCTGGAATTGAGTCCCAATACTTTCTTCTGGTGACAGGCTTTGAAGAAGCCGCCATAAATGTTCGCGGACGACCGATGACTGCAGCTCGGGGGGAAAGGCGCTTCAGGTTGACCCTTGGTTCGGGACTTCGTCACATACCGAGTCCACGGATGGAGCTTTCCGGGCGACTTTCAGGTCGTCCCTGTCTCTGCCGCAGTGGAGATCATCCATACGTATGTCATCTTCGGACCTGCAATCCGTTTTGGAAGGCTTTGCGCGTATTTTCTGTCGTCAAACGATAATTGGAAGTGGCTCGCGTAAGTCGCGCACTTGTCTGCCTCCAGCAGCGTGAAGGTTAACGACCAAGACTTGGAAGCTCGCCTTGATTCAAGGATTGTCATCCGAAGACAGCTAGAAGACTATAATACACTCGAATCGAACCCAAAGCCTCTCATGACTCGATCGCGCGCCACAAATGTCGTTCATTCGCCTAGCACGCACACGACCCGTCAGTGCACTTGCACTCCCCGCCCCTACAAGCGCAGTCGTCTCCCTTCTTCTGGCACGTCCCGGGCGCGCAGCCGCAGGCGTCGTCGCCACCGCACTTGCAGGACGTCGGCGTGCAGGAGCAGCTTCGAGGGGATGTTTGTAAGTCGTCAACCTTACTTCGCGTGGTCGGGGCACTCACTTAACCTGGCATCCGCAGGGCATGCAGCCGCAGCCGTCCTTGCAGCACGACTTGGTGGTGAGCTGTGGCAGGGGCGTCAGCATCTGTGGCACCCTCATTCACGAGAATCGGCGCTTACTGCGGAAGTCATCGTTCTCGTTGGTGATTGACGGTCGTGAGAAGTATGCGAAGGAGGTGCGATACTCGTATGAAGGTGCAGTACGTCTCCTTATCCTCACCCTTTTATACCTCCCTCCTTCCCGCTCCAGATAATCCCTCATACTTGCTCCCGAAAGTCGCTCAAGCGCAGGCAGCAGGCTCATGGGATGCGCTCCAGAAAATCGCGCATCGCCAGCGACTCCTAAGCCGAGCTCCCGCCGCTCCCGCCGCTTGTCCGCCTTTCGTGCGAGACGTACCGAGCCGATGGGTTTTACGTGGATCCGCTTGGCACGCGCGAGCCTTCAAGGTGGAATCGCCCAACTCTGCCTGTGTCATTAATATTGTCTCGCTGTGCGGACGGCCGCGCGTCTTGCCTGTACTGCTGCTGCACCCGCGCTGAGAACGATCCTGGTTCCGTATCATTATTTTTACCCACCGACGCTTCGGAGTCAGGGAAATAGGATAATATCGGAGGTGTCTCAATGGGTGCGATATCTTCGCCTCCATGGACTTTTGTATATATAGTGATGGATCTACAGGTTGCGCCCAGGTAAGTTCGGCACAACTTCGTCTAGGTGTAGGGATAAATATGATACATAAAAGGGAAAAGGTGGTTGCCCATAATCTTCGCCATTCGACCCCCGTCAAAACAACTGCTCCTCGCTAGTCTTCCTTGAATCTCGCCCGTGACGGGGATGGTACCACTTCGGCAAGAACACCATCTCCGTGTATGGCTACATCGGGACGAGGCGTAGCCACGTCGCCTACCCGCGCGCTGGCTGTCGCTGGTGAGCTCGACGAGCTTCGATCGTCGCCTCGTGAACCACGGCCACGGTCGGGCGACTGTCGACGAGGCTCGTCGGCAGGAGAGGCTCCTCGCGAGGAGCACCCTATCCCAGCCTCCTCTACGTCACTCTTCTCCTTCGAATCGAGAGACTCGGTGTTCCAATGTACGGCGCGCGTGTCTGGATCGGGAGTCTGCAGGTACGGGTTAGAACGTGTCGAGCAACGCTTGCGTGTCTACTGACCGAGGGCGGTGAGGGAGACCGGGTCTTTCGAAGGCGTTGGCCATCTTGAAGTTCATCCGACAAGCGAGCGTCACCGCAGTCGAGGGCGGTGGACTCAGAGCTCTACAATCACGCGTCAGCCCCAAGATTCCACCGTAAATGACTGGATAACTACTCACCTCTGTGTACGTACCACTAGAATCCGTTCGTTGCGAGATCTGACGCTTTGCGCTAGGCTTGCGCTTGCGCCGCCCGCCAACGTTCTTTTCGGCCTCTAGGCGCGCCTCCAGCGCGGCCCTCACCAGCGTAAATTCGTCCAGACTGAACCATCCCATCCGCCACGCGGGAGCCATCTCCTGCGGCATCGACAGCGTCTTTGTGTAGACGCGCTGCACGAGATCATGTATCTCGGCGAACCGAGGGTGCCATGCGGCGACGCCGTCCAAAGGACCCAACCTCAGAAAACGGCGAGCGAGTAGAACACTGGTCTGTGCTGCCCAAACCACACGAGCCTTGTAGTCGCTCAAGTCCTTGTCGGTGGTTGGCAGAGATTGGGCATCGATCCATTCAGCGATTTCGCCGACGAAATCAAGGCTGAACACCGTGGACACGGAGTCGCCATCTCGCGCTTCGTTCCGACTCAGATGATCGACGATCTCGTAGGCCAGCTGCAACCAGCGGAAAGAAGAGTCGGCGTCCGTGGTGACACCCCTCTGCAACAGATCTTGAGCGATGTAGTATAATTGCTGGCGTAGATCTGAGGGAACCGTTGGCGGAATATTCTTTATTCGATGAATGCACGCCACACATACCTGGGCTGGTCGACGTATGCGCCAGATCCTGTAGCGTGTTGCGCAGCAGGGTATCGATACGTCGAGGGGTGTCATCAGCCTTTCTTATACAGAAGGTGTTGAACAGGCGAATAATATGCTCGAGGCGCGCCTCAACTCGCGGAATGCCCCAATCGGCGTACAGAAGAGCATGCATGATCGATTCAGACGTGATCTCGGAGGTGCCCGCTGGGTCCAGAACATACTTGACGTCGTCTATCAGCCTATCGTCGGGCGACGTCAGGTCAAGCTTGTCGGTCTGGTTGCCTCTGAAGCACTGGAGAACATAGCGCGCGTTCACGGCCTTGTTTCGAATCTGCCACAGGCAAGTCCAGATCCAGTCTCGCAAAGACGCGTGCTCGAAGGTCAATTGGATGAAGCCTAAGCAACGGGCCATAGCGACGGGAACATCGTTCCATGCTGCCGTGAGGTCATGCCGACGGGTCCAATCAAGGTCGAACTCAGTCCACGTAGCGTACGTCCGATAGGGTGCAACGTGGTCATGCTCGTGGACGCCTCGCCTACACAGCGACAATACGTAGGCATGAGCCCAAGCGAAAAAGTTGAGAAATGCCACAGCGCCCTGCATGAAAACCCACGCCTGCGGCGACTTGAAAGGCACTTGGTAAATGGCGTGTAGCTTGAGCCCGCGATGGTGACGAATATATTGAATTCCCGGAAGAACAGTCGTGACGATGAAGAAGAGCATAGTGGAGGAGCAGATGATGCTGATAAGAACAGCGACCCCTTTCTGAAGGTGCCAGAGCAAGTCGATGACGCCCGCAAGAAAGAGAAAAAGAGCGGTCTGCAGCAAGAGAGGAATGGCTGCTATGACGGCTCCGACGTACCACTTCGTCAGGCCCTCGTGTTTGACTTGCCTGACGGCAAGGTTCGTTTGGTGGGAATGGCCTGTATCGCGCAGGAATTCCCGCAACCACTGCTTAGAGACGATGCCAACCAGTGCCGACGTCAAGCTGAGAGTGAGGCTGCTGAACCAAAAGGCGTTGATGCGAGTTGTCACGTCCGACGGAAGAGGGGAGGTCCTGTTGACCGTCTTGACTGCGGCAACGTCAACATGCGAGAGAAGTGCGAGAATTTGTCGAAGGTAATCCGCGGAAATGTCGTCCGGCTCGACCATCAGCCACTTGTAGGACTCCATGATGAACGCAGTAAGCACTGCAGAGAAAAGACCAGCCTACGAGGATGATTAGGCGAGAACGTGCAATGCGAGACATGACTTACGAAAACCATGAAGGACTCGATCTCATCGCGCCAAGACTGGCATCTGTTGTTGTCGTGCTTGTAGACGAGCGTGGAGCAGCTTTGCAGTGCAACATCTTTGTCCGGGGGCATGTGAGAGAATTCTTCCCGTCCGGTAGTCCACCTCTCGCCAGGTTCAGGCTTGAAAGCTTATTTTAGCGCCGACAATGCAGAGGTATGTAGGAGACGCACGACTTCCGCCACAGTAACGTCGTCTTCTGAGTTTGCCCATTGGGAGCTTTCCGCGAACGTCTTCTGTTGTAGCGGTGAGATTCAGATGCATCGCACGCACTCGAAACATACTGGTGCGCTTATGGGCGCTCTACGCTCCTCTCGATCAATGAAGATCGCCGTCCTTTGCGGCTGAATGAAGGGTGGGATGAGTGTGATTTGCTGCAATGGTTGGAGGGGGACATACCTGGATACCCGCTGAGCCGCCAAGGCAGGCCTACAGGGACTAATGAGCAAGGTCGTTCGTGGCGCCAAAAGCACGACGCCGACTCCTACCGAGTCAATGACTTCGCTACTGCGTGGTCGATGGAATATAGGCAGAATATGCGGCGAAGGCAAGTCCGTTCGGTTCATGGCGAGGCTCGAAGGATATGGGGAAGAGACAAGACGGTGGATGAGGGAAGGACGGCGGGACGTACGCACGCATATAACGCGTGTCCGTCGCTTATTGTGATTGTCAAATCATCAGCTTCTGTTCCCATGCGATGCCTCCGAAGAGCGATGTACTGGTGCAAAAAGGTGCAACTTGAGGTCATCTTGATTGGCTACACAGACGTATACTCAGCCTGATTAGAATAAAATGAGCGTACTTTGCATGCGCTGTGAACGGTTGCAAAAGTAGTGAATTCAACGTCGCGGTCAAGAAGAAAAAGGTCCGACGGTTTCGGTCGGCGGGCCGACCTCAGTCGTGACTCACCCTGTCATCAATTTGCTGCTGCGAGCTGGGAGAACTTCAAGATGTTGAGCAGTAACAATACATAGGTAGAATAGTACTGATACAGATGATCCTACAACGCTTTACCAAGCCCGCCGACGCGAAGCCAACTCAGCCTCTCGTTCCTCCATCATTCTCGTTTCTAGCGCCCACGCCAGCTTGTCCACAGAAACGAAGTAAGGGCGCAGAAACTCCTTGAGAGTATCTACCTGCTCCCATTGTGCCATTTTACCGTCGACGCATCCTTGGTCATGAGTAAATCGATAGTAAACTGGTCCTAATTCCTGATTCTCCCGCAGGAAGCTCTCGGATATGGCGTCGCATCTGTCTGCCATACGATGCATAGCGGCCATGCAGGTCAGTGGGAGCCTAGGTTGATGCATAATCCCGCGAGGCGGCATGGCGTCGATGGTACCAGCACGTCCGGCGCCTAGGTTTACGATGTACGCGACGTGGCGGGAGGGGAACAGGGATTGCGCTTCTTCGTAGAGGTCGTAAATCGGATTATACCTGTTGTCGCCCGCATCCAGGAATATTGAGGATGCGCCATTACCGTCGGTGATAGTAGGAGGATCGAAGAAGAGGGGATTGCCCATGGTCGCACGAACAGCATCCGCGATCGTACACTGAAATGCTGGTTCGGCCGGATGAACATACGTGCGAAGCCTTCTGGGGAGGAGCGCGCCTGAAGGGCTTTTCTCCCTAACGCAGACGAACCTAAATTATGTTCGTCAGTAGGCTATGTGGTCGCAAAGAATACCAGCACTCACGTCTTACAGCGCGGGCCTCGTTCCCCAAGCATCTGGTTCCCATTCCCTTCGCCAAAACGATGGCATATCTCCCCAATTACTTCCTCAAGGGGGGTGTCCCTGAATTTACCTGCCTTCGTTCGAAGGAAGACGCGTTCAACGACACGTGCGTAGCATTCGATGGCATCGTCCATTTTCAAGCGCAATCGTCCCAAGAGTAGGGCTATGAACCTGCGGAATAATGAGCTCCACGCTCATGCTTGGCATGAAAACGCGCCCTTACCCGCCAGTGCCACTTCCGGCGATTATATCGAAATACTCGCACGGGCGGCCAGGATGCTGAGACATACGCTCTACTTCGCGAAGCATGTTTCGCAGCAGCAAAAGCATAGATAAACCTCGGGCTCCGCCATCATCTGGGGCACCACGTCAGTCGGCAGTCACGGAAAGCAGTCGATGGGCTCAACCGAATGCAAGTAATCTGAGACCGGGTTTCTGGGGCGCATCAAGGTCACTTGCTCCTAAAATATTGGGTGTTGTACGTTCATTGGCAGTCCTGGTCGTGAAAGAGGAGCTCGGGCCCAAAGCGCGCTGCGCAAACGTCTACCTCGTCAGCACGCGGAACACGCGGGGGAATCGAGCCACGCTTACTGTAGCCATCCACGTACTAGCCTATTCGTCAGACCAAGGCATATATGGGTATCCAGACTATCCCGCGCCTTGAAGTGCAATGGCCGGGAGTCGTGCGTAGATGCGAGTGGTGGTTGAGGACAAGATGTTGGAATCGGAGGCATTGATCGATTCGATGACAGTATGCTCCCGCCCTGCTTCCGTTCGGTCCGATCTCCCCGGGAGCTTTGTAACCCAGATGGGGATAGTCTTCGAAGGCTGTTTCTGAGGCTGACGGAGAATGTCCTCGGACGTGTAAGCGTATTGAGGCGTCTCTTGTATCGGGGAGGACCTCGATTCATCGACGGAAGTTCACGAGCGAACAGAAATGGTCCTTAGATAGACTAGGGTATGTCCGTATGTACGGGCGACATTGACGCGGGATAGCCCGCGCCATGAACGCGTTGCGGGGTACAGCTATCTAAGGGGTATAAGAAAGGACAGTCTATGGTTTACACCAGTACATTAGATCCATTATATATTCAAGTTAGACAGGGAGGCTAGAGTCCGAATGTTGAAGACAATGGCCGACGTGTATCAGCCGCGCCAGCGCAGCCATCAGTTAACAGCAGCAGAAAAGCGGAATCAACAGGAGCAGTGGACGGTAAGCGTCCGCTGCACTGCTCTACTCCTCTTCCACTGCTGGCCGTGGCAGCGCTGGCACGCCACGCAGCATGAAGCCGACGCGCCGTCGCCAATGCACGATAGATAGATACGCGGAATGGGGAGCGCAATCGCCTTCTTTCTTCAGGCGGGATCGGAGCTTCCAGGTCGAGAGCTTGCTGACAGTCTGTGATTTTGGTAAGTATCGATGCTGGTGTATGACGCAGGAGGAAACGTACCTGATTGAAGCGCTCGACGACTTCGTCCATGGTCGGCCGTTTCGCAGGGTCGTCCTGTACCATGTCTGCGACGAGGGGCGCCATAAATTCGACGCCGCGCTTCCTGCTGTTGAGCTCGCAACCCTGTCATCAGTCGTTAGTCTCGTGCACTCCGCCCCGAGCCTTCAAGTCCCTCACCTCAAGAAACGTCCGCCGCACCATATTACCCAGATAATAAACATCAGTGGGGAAAGGATCGCACGGACCGCTTATGTTCTGGAACTCTGGCACCGTCTTGTCGCCGGCGAGTATGGGCTCTTCGAGAGGGCGTTCGAAGGGGAGGTCGTACCGCCTTGATAGGCCGAAGTCAATGAGGTAGTAGGTAACGGGGCGTTCGGTGCGCGTATGAGCTTTTGCCTTGCCCTTGAAGTCGCGTCGGAGTTCGGGGCGTCGAGGGTGGTAGGGGTGATCGTATAGCGGTGTTGCGTCCATCATGATGTTCAGGTCGATGCAGTCGCTGAAGGCAACTTAGACAGGGAAAGGGAACGAACGTCAGACGACGCACCGATGAGCTATCCCATTGCGATGCATGAATCGGAGGCCCTGGCGAACAATTCAGTCATACATCCGAGCAGCGCGAGACGTACTCACCTCGAAAATCTGCCTGAAAAATTCGACTGCTTCGCCTACAGTATCAAAACGGGGGTTGTCGAACTGCCTGCAGAACGCCATGACAATGATCACGAAATCCTCATGCCCAGGCGGGTGCAGTACATCATAGACTGGCACGCAGTGGTTCGTCGGGTCCAATCGCAATGGAGGGGACGACAGCAGGGCGGAGATACTGGCCTCATGGGGGTGCAGGGTCTTTGAGATGCACTTGAGCATGACGACCTTGCCGTCCGAGATGCGCGTGGCGTCCAGCAGGAAGGGGTACTGTATGAGGGAAGTGACAAAGTCAGAAAGCTTGATACGGTGGAATGGGTGATGAATGCACGAACCCCGATAGGTTCCCCATCCTCGCAATCGCTTGCGCGCTTCTTGGTCCCCCGCCAAGAAGGTCGCCAGCCAGGCTGGTACCGCGGTCGCAACGCGTATCCCCTGTGCTTCAACCACGGCTGCAGCTCCACCCAGAAGAGCTCTGCATCGGTCAGCACGCCCCTATTCTTCGGCCTCTCCTTGAAGTAGTCCTCCAGACGATCGCGACTGACCGCCTGCTCAGACTTCGTGCGGGGTGCGGGGCGGGGGAACTTCTCCTTTTCCATCTCTTGCGTGGAGTTGAGAGTGGGGTTGAAGCTCTCGCGCCGCTTCTCCTCGAGGGACATGGTGGTGGGAAAAGAGGAGCAGTACAGTCGACATGAACGTAGTGAAGAACGATTACATTCGCCAAGTGCGGAAATGTCGGCGTCATGATCCCGGGCCGGATGACGGGCCGATCTAGGGGCGTGGGAACAGCGCGTCGCGATCGAGACGCGTGCCGCGGGGTTCGGTTCCATCTCGCGCTCGACCTGCAAGTTTGCCTCCTTCCATCGCCTACTCCCTGGATATAGGGACAAGACAGGATATGTCCTGCAGCATATGCCTTGGAGACTTTACTGAGGCCGTCTCCGTGCCATGCGGTCAGTATTGTACTTACGGCGCGACGGGTGGCCCAAACTCACGCTGTATCGTTGTTCAGGGCACGCTTTCTGCCTCGAATGCCTGAATGGACACATTGAGACATCAATGGAGAATGCGGCGGAGGAGACCACGGTAGTCCTGTGTCCTGATTGTCGCGCCCCTTTCAAAACGGGTGTGTTTAGCACCTTGCTGTCATCGCGGCTACGCTAACACCTTCGCGCTCTAGTCATGCCTGAAGTAAGCTTTGCGCTCTCGTTAATCTGCCCCCTCTTATAAATGATGCGCTTGACAGCACCATCTCATTCCCAAACATCTGCGTCCCTTTGTCCAGCCATCCGTTCGCCGTCTGTACCTCAACGCACCCGAAGACACCACCAACCGTATCAAGGCCCTTGAGCGCGACAAGCAGCAGCTGCTCGCGTCTTGCGAGCGCCACATGGGCGCTGCTGCCCGCCACAGGGAAGGTGAACGCGTCCAGAGGACCCGGGCCCAGGAGCTTGAGGAGGAGCTTCAGTCGACCAAGGATCGTTTGATGGGCATCATCGAGACATACGACGAGCGCCTCTTCGAGATGCAAAGGAAAGTCCGGGCGCTGGAGATGACCGTGCAACAGAAGGAGGATGATCTTGCCAGGATGCGGACGTCGGTGTACAGTGTGCACGCCGAGTGAGTGGTGGACCTTGTCAGAGCAAGGTCCGTGAACTTATCATCTTACCAGAGCTAACGAGTCTCGCGGGGAGAGGAAGAAGCGCAAGATCATCTCTCCAGTCGGCAGCGCCACTTCCGAAGATGAGCGAGACGAGCCGCCCGTCCGCCGTGCGCGGAAGTCCCTGCCTCGCAGAGCCGCGCCCTCGCACGCAATACAAGTCCAAGATCGTCTATCCACTGCTCTGGAAGAGTACTACAAAAAGACTCGCTCAAAAGGCGGTCCATCGGTCGTCCCCATCGCTCAGCCACCCAGTGCTAGTCGTGCCCCATGTACGCTCGTACCACCGAATCGGCGCAAGAAATCGAAGCAGCATGAGGGGCTGTCTGAAGGGCGCGCCGACGCTAGCACATCGTCTGCCCCTGACCGGTCGGCTGAGGCTGGACCGTCTACGAGTCGGCGAACGGTCTACATAGTCTCAGACAGCAGCGACGATGAAGCGTCTCATCTCTTCAGCCGTACGTCGACACGTCAGGACCAAAACCCGTGGCGCGTCGCACCTCCGCTCAGTGTCCAACCTAAGCGCCGACGCGTCGAACGTGTGGACGATTCCGAGTAAGTCTGTTCCGCCTTCGATGCCTCAATATGCGTCACTGATCTGGTGGTTATCAGCTCTTTCGATTCGGAGAATGACACGGACGACGACCTTTCCGAGATGTACCCTGGGCGGATTCCCATGCTCGCAGCGTCGCCGAACAGGAGTCGGCGTTTCTAGTTTCTCTGAACGCAGATATCGCCTGCATTGCGAATGATCCTGCCGGGGCAGATGGGCTATGCACGTCTCTTTCGATATGCTCATCGTACGCGCCATCTCTTGAATTTACATGGTGCTTTATCTTCTTGACGGTGCCTACAACTTCTTGGCCATCACCATTGTTCAACGTTTCGCCTATGGCATCGTGACGACTCAGACATGAACCTACATACCTATATACTCCTTACACTATCGCAGCTTTGACGGCCTCGACGTAGACTCGCCGTGACTTGAACGGTTACAGCAGCACGCAAACAAAAGGGCGGACCGGCGACCCGGAACGAATGCGGGCTCGCGATCCAATCTCGTTCTTGTCCATTACGATCACCTCGACAGCGTATGCAATCTACCCAAACTTGTCTGTACCGCCGCCCACCTACTCCCATGCAAGAGCTTGGATATTATCACAATAGCACAGCATCGCTTGTTGAGTATTCTTCCCGCAGCTCATAATGATTCCGAGGCGGACTGCACCATAAGGCCAGCCTATTCAATTCACGGCGGTAGCATTGACCTGCATGCCACTGTCAACAATAGGGAACAAAAGATCACCCCGATCGGCCCGATACACGCCATTGCTTATATACGGCAGCGGGACCAGCGCTAGGATCCTGCTCTCGTGCATCAGAATCACTCTAATCCCGTGAGTTAGTCGCCCATCGAAGCAACAACTGTTGACACCCATTATAGGAATTTACCCCAATGGAAGGGCTTGAACTTTACAGGTACAACACCACCCAGCTCTGCTCGAACTGTGGTCACAGCTTCACCAGCGTCTGCGGCGACCACGACCTCACCCGCCTCGCACGATCAGCCTACTTGCCAACCAACAAGCACTTTCGCGATTGGCTTCGTAGCGGAGTCGCCACACTAGAGGACAGCCTCCGAAAGTGCGATGCGGAACTCGCGCAATTCCAGGCCGCAATGTTGCATCTGCAACTGCACAAAGCCAGCGTCGAGGATTCGATAGCTGACGCGAGAGCGCTCCTCTCGCCCATTCGTTTTGTGCCTCCAGAGATCCTGCGCGAAATCGCCGCGTATACGCTGCCAGCGAGGTGGTTTGAAGACCCGATTAGCACCCACAAATGGCCCTTCACCCAAGTGTGCCACGCCTGGAGAGAGATTGCGTTCGGACTGCGCTGGCCTTGGGCCGACTTCCGATTACCTGACTCGAATCTAGTCCGGCGCCAAGTGTCTGTAATCGCAGCGGTGACCGAGTATATCCAACGCTCCGGCCAATATCCTCTTCGCATATCCGTGGGCCCCCCGCATCCCGTCGTATATCATATCCCTATGATTCCCCGGGTGTGGGAAGTGATTTGGGCCAACACAGACCGCCTGCAGGCTCTCGACAGCGTCACTTCGGTCGTTAACAGAATGCCTTATCCATTTCTCCCGGCCCTGACCTTGCTTTCTATCCGCGGTCATCCACCTGATGATTCCGTAGATGATGATTCGCTAGAAGAGGCGGTAGCGCTTCCTGACACCGAGCTTGTTCCACACCTCCGCACGCTGCAACTCTCCTTCGCCGGTTCTCTTGCCTCTAGTGGATTTGACTGGTCTATGCTTCATGTACTCGATGTCCGGTGTGCAAGGCTCGACGACCTCCACGTGCTTTCTATGTGCTCGAACCTCGTCCAACTCCGGATATGTTCTGCATCTGGCACCCTTGCATCGAATCCCATTCATCTACCTTCACTCGAGTGGCTCTGCGTTGGTTACGCAGCCATAGACCTGTGTCCTTCAATCAGGGCACCTCGTCTAACGCACTTCATGCTCGATGCGTTGCTGGAGAGGTCGGAAGAGTCGTGGTACTTAGGGGAGAGTCTCCTAGTTGGGCGCTACGCTCACCTCTTTCAAGATCTTCTGGCACCCGTCGAGACACTCGTGTTTCGCAATATGTTCAGCTACAGCGCAGACACGCTATACGGAATACTGTTGCTGCCTCGCAGGCTGCGTGCCCTGTACTTCGTCGGGGGAGAATATGAATTTTACGAGCGTCTCGATACCCCTGAGCCATGGAACCAGCCAGCCGACCACATCCATTACGACTTGGGGCAGAAGCTCGTACTGGACAAATCCCACCCGGAATTGACAGACCTCCAGTTGGTGGTGTTCTACAACCAACATGCACCATCTGCGGGAGGAGATATGGAGTGGGAGGAAGATTGGGAACTATTGCAAGAGATATGGCGGTCTCGTACCGCTCTACGCAGCTGTGCGCCTGCGTCTCACCTCCGGATCCTGGTCCCAATGGTCTGGACAGACTTCAAAGAGGACTTCGAAGTTCCGGCAACTCTGATCGGATATGATGGAAAGGATGAAGAGAGGCATAGGGATTGGGATATCTTGCGATGGGTCTTCGCTTTTTAACTTGACAATATTGTGCAGTAGATATCCTCACGGCATACTCATCATGGTCATGCGGAAAAGTTGCTTTTCGAAGGAGGCAAGGCTCGACGGATGATGTGCAGTACACAGGATTAATATTGTCATGGACCCTAGATATTTCACTGTCAACTTAACGACAGCCCCGTGGTCGATTGGGAGGAAGAAAGACAAGGCCAGACGGCATATAGAATACATGAACAAGGCTACATTACGATACTAGCCATAACCGTACATAGTTTGCATATCCTGCGTATTCACGCCAGGGAATAGACTCGACCTGCAAGTTGTCAGTAAGAAATTACGCTGCAAAAGAGCTCTACGCACCAATGCGGATTATCGCAAACCATCTTCGCCATATTGGCGTCGTACGTAGGGTCCATAGACCCAGTCGACGACCGCGGCCCCGGAAGCATGGACGAGGGCCCCGTCTGCGCGGCCTGCGCCGCAAAGTCCGCCTGCCGCTTCTGCAGCTCGGCAGCACGCAGCTGCTCCGCACCTACAGCCATCTGCGCGTAGCCGGTCGACTTGTACGGCGTCTCGTCGTACCAGGGCCAATATTGCTGCGAGAGGGCGTGGTCGGTGTGGTGCTGCTTCTGGCTGCTGAAGGCGTCGCGGAGTTGCGCCTCGACGAAGGTACCGCGTAGATTTCCTGACGCGTAGCCTCCGCCTTGCAGGTCTGCACCAAAGGAGGAGCTTCCAGCTAGGTTGCCGAAGGATTGGAGGGTGTTCGAGGAGTGGCTGGATCCGCCATGCAGGGAGAAGTTATCGGGCGTGTTGGCGCCGCCAGAGATCCATCCCGTGTCGCCGTCCAGCAAAGCATTCCAGTTGGCCTGTTGACCGGCCGCAAAAGAGTTCTCGATAAACGAGGCTGGAGATGAATGGGAAGATGATGATGACCCAGACGCCAACGACGCGGAGATTGGGTTGGCGACCGAGCCCAGAGGCGCAGATGCCATGCTTGATGAGGGCACGCTGGACAACGGAGGAGGAGGAGACGCAGAGTTCGACGCCCGGGGCTTGTTCTGCGCAGGACGGGTCGGAGGAGGTGCAGGAGGGTCCGGGTGCTGCAGCGAAGCGGCGATCTCGTTCAAGAACTGCGCCTGCGCGACGCACACCGTGTCGTGCGGCCCTCGAACCGCATTCGCATACACCTGCGCGCAGTCCACGATGACAGTCCGCACTGCTTCTCTCGTCGAGCTGTCGGCACCTTTTGTGTGCTATTTAGTGCATCAGCCAGGACTAAGAGGTTTCCAGCTGAAGTACTCACCGTTGCTAACCAAACTGCATAATGCGCGGACAGCACTGGGACGAACTCAGGCGCGTATCGCAGCCAGGGGCCGAACTTCGTGATCTGCGCGATGCAGCCGAATGCGGTGTTGAACAGCGCGCAGCGAAGACGAGTTACGATGCCCGAGGTCATGTCGTCCTTCTGGTTCAGAACCTCCTTCGCAGGGCCTCGCGCGTGACGGAAGCGGTCCTCCGCGAGATGGAAAGCTTGTGTGTTGCGATGGAATTCAATGAGCAACCGTGTCCCTTGAGGTACGCTGTTGAGAACGTCTACACCTGTTGTGAGCTTCTGCCATAAAGAGACACCTCGTTGTCTACGTACCTTCCGCCGTCCATCGTTGAGCCCACTGGGCCACTCGTGCTTCTAGATTGCGACCAATGATGTCCGGGCGCGGTGCCTTCTGAGCGGGTAGTTCAGAGTCCGCCAACGCGCCAGGCTCGAGGCCCTGGCACTCGGCAGTCGAGGCTACAAGAGCGTCCTCCGGCGTGCCAGCATCCCGGCCCTCTCGCCACCAGGCATACGCATCCCGCCCCGCGGACGCCTCCCGCGCAGGCAGACCGCGCCGCCGCCTCACAAGCTCGTCAAAGCTCGTCAGCGCAAACCACGCGCGCTCCCGACTGCGCTGGGCCCTCGAATGCCTCTCCGGCCCCTTGGGCGCGCGGTGCAAGCCGAGCTCATACGCGAGCCGGACCACGAGGCCCATCTGACGGTAAGCGGCGGTATCTTCGAGGGGCCGATAGGCGGCGAGGATGAGGTAGGCGAGGATGTGCTCGAGGGTGGGGGAGGTGTCCGTGGTCCAGATGCGCGAGATCTGGTTCTCGGCGAGCTGGCGGAGGCGGAGGTAGACGTCGGGGAGCTCGAAGCGGGCGGCGACGGCGAGGATGGTGGTGAAGAGGGGGATAGAGGTGGCGCGGGTGTGCTCGAGGGTATAGATGACGGGGTCGATGGCGCATATTAGCATGGGGTTGACGTCCGTGTAGAAACTGTGAGGAGGAAGTTAGCATTGTGTTCCAGCTCGACATTGTATGGCGCACAGAACGCGTAGGACTGGGTAGGAGTTATACCGGTCGAGACGGGGACAGCACTCACACTCTAAAGAGATTCTCGGCTTCTGAGCTCGTTACGTAGCTCATCAATATAGGATCGCCGTCCTGGGAGTTCCCCGTGTCTTCGCTCAAGTTGAGTGAGCCTACTGCGGCGGCGGCTGGCAGTAGATAGTCGTGCCAGTCATCCTCGTCCGTAGATTGGTTAGAGTCGTCAGGACTCGATGGCCTGTCGTCCGGCTCGCGCATCTGCCAGTTGGCATTGTCCGCGGTCTCCGCCGGGGGTGCTGCTGAGGTCGAGGGGACAGGTACTTCCGCGGGGGCTTGTGAGGTGCTTGCTTGCTGCTTCGCGTTCGGTGGCCTCCTCCGGGCTTTGAGTTCGCATGGAGTCTTCAGTCGTATGCAGCGCTGGCATTTAGAGCGCCCCGCCTGTATATCGCATCGCACCTAGCCACAATGAGCTTCCCCCTTCATCTTCTACGCACGTGTAGCATACGTACTTTGACTGTCCGGCATGCCAAGCACCTATCAAAAGACACGCATAAGAAGACCGCACTCATCCCTCATAGCTCGGCACTCACGCGATCTTCTTCTTGTGGACCGTCGACAGCGACGCCGGGTCCCAGGACTTGAACTGCTGCTGCGCGGGGGCGGGGTTCATGGCTGGCGCTGGCAGTGGTGGTGGCGAGGTCGTAGTATGTGCCCCCTTCCCCTCTCCGTGAGACTATGAAGGGAGAGCGTGAGTAAGCGCCCGACACCGAAACCGGAGCAGCGAAGCAACACGCAAAGGAAAGACATCAGGCCCGCCAGGCGCGATGATCTGCGCGATGTCTCGCCCCCCGCGTGAGGCCGGTGCGGTCGCGTGTCACCCGCGTGGTTCAGGTCCCATTCGGAGTTCAACTTGCCTTCCAGTGGAAATTCCAGTCAGAAACACCGAGCTTGTCTTGAGCTTGCGATGCCCAGCTCAGACCAAACTAATTATGCACGCCAGAATTTACTGTGATATTTTCTAGCAGCCAAAAGCCCTCCCCCTCAGGCCCCCCTCGTTCTACTATTAGTACCCGGGCATCATACTCCCGGTTCCCAATCAACAAGATGAGCCGACGGACACGACTCGCAGCCCACGGATCGATAAGCAGCAGCTGCCTATACCCTATTTCCAAATACAATCTCGCACCGGCGCACACCCTCAGTGCGCGGCGGTCGCAAACACAGGCAGTTCTTTCCCTATCTCCATTGTTCATCAACAGAACGCGGTCAGCAGGGCGGAGGCGGACTCAATGGGAGGGGAGGCTGCGACGCAGATCCTGACGAGCGCTCCCGCTGCGTCGGGGATGCCGGCGCCATGGATTATGGGCTGGTTCCCAGGGAGGGCCCACTCGACGGCCTGTGGTGGGTGTCAGCGAGGTCTTCTGGGCAGCGAGGAGGATGCGTTGGCGTCCGCGAAGCGAGGATCTGCCACTCTTCACAATACAATAGGCGAGCGCGCAGGAAGCCATCAGCCCGATTTCGGATTCAGCGAAGTCGCACAAGGCGAATGAATGTGAGGATCGGGCCTGCGCAGCGAGAGTGAATGATGAAGAAGGCACCGCCATGAGCGGAATATAGGACGTCGTCGTGGGGAGCCTTCGATATGGGACACTGCCATAGAGACAATATAGTCCACCGTGTCAACGTTGCTCCCAGTTGAAGTTAGATCTCACCGCGCGTGTTGTCTCGTGCACCACAGGACATAGGACAAAAGGTTATGAAGGCGGAGGCTTTACGGCCGGCACCGCACCTACTTCTGCGACACCCCGCCCATGGAGAGGGCGTGAGCAACAAGGTGAGCAGCATCGTCAGTCTCGCGCAAGAAAACGAGAAAATAGGCACCTACTGAATGTCGATAGTACTTATGGCCGCATACATCCCCGATTCGGACCACTATCTTCCGGGTGTCTATACGAAAAACCCTCGCTAGATGGACTTCGAGCGCCAGGCAAATGTCTGCAACTGGCGACGTACCTCAAGTCAAGACAAGCTCATAGAGCTCCCAGACTCACAGCAGACCATGCGCTACAGCAAGCCTGTTATACATTAGAGTCGAACAAGGACAAACACACGTATATCCATCCATCCTCGGGTCTCGCCTCGGCCTACCTCACAGCTCATTGCCTCCCTTCTCCTTCTCCCTTCTCCAGCACGGTCACCACGACGCCTGCTTCTTTCAGGATCGTCTCTAAGCTCCCCTCGGCATGCAATCTTTGCAGGACTTCGTCAGAACATGGTCTTTACTGCGTTGCAAGCCCTTCACTGACCTGTGCACATCGTCCGACCCGCCAATCGAGCGCCCGCGCACGATGACGTTCGGGAATGTTGCGCGTCCGGTAAGACGCGACAGAAGCTGCTTGATCTGCACGCCATCCTCGCGAAGGTCGACCTCCACGATTGCCGGCGGCGGCTCGAGGAGGTATGTCTTCGTTAGCAGACGTTTCGCGCGTTTGGAGTACCTGCAGGTGACGAGGGTTAGCTTCGAATACTCCCGAATACCACATTGATATACGCACGGGCAATACGTCTTGCTGAAAATCACCACCGGGGTCCGCTCATTGATCTCCGCCTCCTCTTCCTCCCAATCCACATCCTCCTCTCCCGCATACGCGGACAGCGGTAACGGCTCCGTCGGGTCCACGTGCCCCAGCTTGTGCGGGTGCTGCTCGAGCTCGCCCTCCAAGCTGCCTGTCACCATGTGCAGCAAGCCGTAAATCTCGCCGACCTCAGCCCGCGGCGCGCGCGAGAATGCGTGATACGTGGAGCTCAGGATGCGCTGGGGGATGCCGAGGAAGAGCGCGACGAGGGCGGCGCAGGCGAGGGCGAGGTAGATCTGGGCGCGCCGCCTGCGCGCGGGGGGCGGCGGGGAGAAGGAGGGGTTGAAGGAGGGGCGCTTGCGGTGGGCGGTGGGGATGGACATGGTCGTGGTGCGGATAAGGGTGGAGGGCTGGGGGTTGAGTTTATGGGAAGGACAGGGTATGCCGGCAAGGAAGAAGCTCTCGCGTGCGTGTTCAGGGCGTCGGGCGTCCGGTGGGAGTTGGCGGAGGGAGGATGTGGGAGCGTCGTTGCCGCCGACGCCCGAGGGAGTACCCCGGATTCCCGATCATTGATTGCGCTACGGCAGCCGGCGCGGGGCCCGCTGATCAAGCGCCCGTGGGCGTCAGACTTTGTTTCTAACGACCATGGCCTCCCCGACGCGTCCGAAGATCGAGTATGTGCTGTTTGATATGGATGGTGAGGTGCGAGAAGCTGAAAGGGGGACAGGACGCTTACGCTCATCTTGCAGGCCTGATGATCGACTCTGAGCGGATCTATACTGAAGTCACCAGTACGCGCGTCCGATAGTTAATGTTCGAGCATAGACTAACTTGTAAGTGTGCAGATGAGATCCTTGGGAGACATGGCAAGACGATGACCTGGGATATCAAGGCTGGATGTATGGGGAAGCGTGTGTCAAGTCTTCGCATTCACCATCAATCCTCCACTCACTTCCCTTCCCTCCCGCAGCCGAGAAAGATGCCATCGCCCACCTCCTCTCCTTCTTCCCCGACATCCATCTCGACCCCGAAGACTACGCTCTCGAACGCAACCGCCTCCAAGACGCCGCCTGGCCCTCCGTCCAGCTCCTCCCCGGCATCGAGCGCCTCGTCGCCCACCTCCACGCGCACCACATCCCCATCGCCGTCGCCACTGGCTCCCGCCGGTCCAAGTACGCGCTCAAGACCGCGCACCTGGGGCACGTGTTCGAACGGTTCGGCGCAGCGGTGGTGTGCGGGGACGATCTGGCGGACGCGAGGGGGAAGCCGGCGCCGGATATCTTTTTGGCGGCGGCGAGGGGGGCGTTGGGGAGGGATGTGGGGGTGCCGGGGGTGGAGGCGACGGAGGGGCAGATGAGGGAGAGGGCGAAAGGGTTGGTGTTTGAGGATGCGA
This sequence comes from Pleurotus ostreatus/Saccharomyces cerevisiae fusant, assembly GCA_024196135.1. Classification (NCBI taxonomy): domain Eukaryota; kingdom Fungi; species Pleurotus ostreatus/Saccharomyces cerevisiae fusant. The sequence continues at coordinate 1,694 of JAMQCK010000128.1, read as the reverse complement.
TGCCGGGGATGCAGGCGGGGAAGAGGGCGGGGATGAATGGTGAGTGGGATGGGCTTCGGTGAGGTAATGGTTGGGAGGCTAACGAACTACACAGTGGTTTGGGTTCCAGACGTGAACTTGCTGGACGTACCACACGACAGCCACGAACGGCCCGATCAGATTTTGCGGTCAGTGGAGGAGTTCGTGCCAGAAGAATGGGGACTTCCGCCGTACTCTGCCACGCCGCCTGCGACGTCCTCTGCATGATATGCCACGACTATGGTGCGAGACACTTTCGAGCTGGCAGTACATTCAATGTATCACTATCAACTGGGTATGTTTCCACTGTAACGTGCGTTTCCCGCTATCGTTTTCAACCCCTTCGGAGTCGCCCTCTGCAACACAGTGCGAAGTTGCCACAAATGTGCAGGACAGTCCTCGCCAGAAGGCTTGCAAGTTTGGACGAGGAAATTGACGAAGCGACGAGTCCCGAGTATCAACAGTGTATATCTACACGCAAGCGCAACCTGACCATCTTGTTTCTTGACCGACTGACATCTTCTTCAGCATTCAAGTTGGATTACGCACATGATCGATTTCGGCGATCTGCGCTGCTGCTCAGGCAAACACCTTGGCGAAGACTCGGGAGGGACTCTCACTCTATGGCGGCGCAGAGTAGATCTTACCGACGCCTCGCCGGACAGGCATACATGTGAGATGAAGCGAGACGCAGGAGCAGCGCGACGGCGAGACCAGAAGAGCACGGCGAGGCTGGAGAAACGCCGTCGGCTGTGCAGGGGCAGCGGAGAGATCCTCGAGGACAGAAGACATCGTGCAATCGTCCGACGCAGGCACCCATAATTTTCTTCTTGTCTCGACAGACCCAGTCGCGTACAGGGGCGCAGATATATTGACAGTTGTTATATTGCAGACTTCGCCATGGCAACGAGCAGTACCTGCACAAATACCAACTTGATCCCGAGGAGATTGAATGCGCTGGAGCAGATTGGTCGGCCAGGGGTTCAGCGCGGCGAGAAGACGCAGACAACTATTCATTCAAGAAGAGGCTAGCCTCGGGGCGCGACTCTTGATGCGAACCACGTCAATCGGCAGTCCCTGGGACTACCCTGGCGCGATGGAGGTCATCGAGGCGGGTGAAGTCGATCGTCGGTGAGTTCGCGCACGAAGTTGGAGTAGGAGCGACGTCGGTGCGATGGTGTGGACGGCTGCGGGCTGGGCGCATGCTCCCATCGCGTTCGAGAGTGCGGCGAATGCAACGGGGCTGGCGACGCGCCAGAGGACGCGGTCCAGGTCTTGGCGGCCACTCCGGATCCGACACCCATCAAGCACAGCCCCGTCGACGGAGCCCAGGCGCTTGTCCGGAAAAGGCTACTCGGCTGCCTAATCAGGCAACTTCGGAGGGCCGCGTGGATCAGGTGACTGGCGCTTGTGCGGGGTTATAAGCCCCGGCTTCCACTTACGGCCAACGTTTCTCTTCCGTCCCCCATCTTCTCAACACGACTTTTGCCGCGATGCGCTCGACGACTTCGACGCTCGCGCTTGCGCTCTGCGCACTTCCGCTCGCTACCGCCTCCGCATCCCACAGCGCCCGCGGCATCGTAGACGCTGCCGATGATGAATACGACTTCGTAATCGTCGGTGGCGGCCTCGCTGGGTGAGTGCCAAGCCAAAGAAATTTGCGCGACTTCTGACGC
>JAMQCK010001279.1:0-10056 GCA_024196135.1 Pleurotus ostreatus/Saccharomyces cerevisiae fusant | reverse complement strand
CTCCCGCCGTCGTGCGTGCATGAGAAGGTGCTCGCAGAGTGCGAGCGATGCAAGGAGTTGGGCCTGGCCGAGGGCGCGCGGTGGAAGACGCAGTGCATCGCACGGGAGGGAGTGCCTCGACACCAGATTTGGACTCGTTCGACTATGTCGGAGGGTGTAAGGGCTGCAGGTATGTGCTCCGTCGGACCGTTCTTGGGACTGCGCTCACCCATCTCAGCCCTCGCTGCTTACGCGGACGAGTACATCGACGAGGAAGAAGAGAACGAGCTGCGGTACCCCGACGAAGAACCGACGAGGCAAGACGTGGGTGTCGATGCGTCCATCGCGAACCCAGTCGAGGACCCGCAGACAGTGCAACCTTTGGAAGACAGCGACTCCGATGACGAGATTCAAGTTACTGGGTATAATCCTGCTCCTCACCAGGCTGCCGATTCCGCCTCATGGGGCTTCCCGAGCGCCATAGCTAATAGGTATCTGCCCATCGACTGTGTTTTGACACTGCGCGACGGCGTTCTGATCCCTGTACCGCGCGCATCCGTGGCGAAGGATGCGCAGATTGTGGAGTCCCTTCCGATTGTTTATGCACGTCAGGAGGTGCGAGAACATGGTGAGTGTAATCCTTTGGCTTCCCGCTTCATTGTCTGACTGTACTGCAGCCGATGCGTCCACTCAGGCCGAAGCTCTCGACGAAGCGCGGAACCTTAAGCGAACTCGAGATGGCAACGGTGATGAGTCGCCGCGTCCGTCAAAGGTGGCTAGGAGCGCTACCACGCCCTCTGGTCCGACCGAGGACGATGATGCCGCGGCAGCGCAGGCGCTCGTACTTCTGCTCAACGGCAACGGACCGACGAGGAACCAGAGCCAGCCAGAAGTCGATGAGAGCGTAGGGTCAACACCGTCATTGTCAACCCCGGAAGCACCTTCCTCGCCAAGCCCAGAGGCGCCCTCCTCGGCGACTCTAGCAGCACCCCGCGCGACGATATTTGAAGTACCTTCTGCACCATCCGCCGACTCTCCAACATGTGAGGTAGCCTCTGTCGATGCTTCAGCCCCATCCTCGACCGACGTACCAAAGGCGACGGAGGACGCTGCGCCGGCGTCGCCTTGGCCGGTTTGGCCTCCTCCAGAGGTCTTCATGGAGGTCGATGATCCCGCGCCACGCCCTGCGTCGACTGCCGAATCTGCGGAGAGTGCGACCTCGTCCGACTCGTTGCAACGCTCGGGCGAGGGGCAGAGGGATGGCGAAGGACGTGGTGGTACTGCGTCTGAGATTGGCAAGTCTGCTGCTGGGGAGGTTGATCGGTCTTCTATTCAGGAGATTGGGGAACCGTCTCCTGAGGCAAACGACGAGCCTCCTTCGGTTTCCTCGGCAGAGGCGCCGGCTGTCGATGGACTTCGCGCGGTAGACCAGGCGGCGGATGCGCATCGTGTCATCGACGCGGTCGCCGTCAACGGTGTAGAAGCGCCAGTCGATTTGGACCAGCCTCTAGCTGGCGAGAGCGGCTCGTCCGCGGATGGTGATCTCGAGGTGGCCATCGAGGCGCATGCCGACTCGAAGTCGCGCGCCGCAACTCCGTCAACTGTGGTCGAAGACGGCGAGATAGTCGAGAAGGATGTGACGATGCCCTGTTCCGCCGAATCGATGTCCTCAGCCGTCGCTGTCGACGAGGTGCCCGCTGCCATCGCCGATGAAATACCCGTAGCCAATGCTGGCGAGGTGCCCGCCGCCACCGTCGTCGTCGTCGAGGAGGAGAGTCCTGCAGATCTAGCGCGCGCGGAGGTCGAAATTGTTCAAGCAACACCTGTCCCTCTCGAGGACGAAGTGGTGCGATCACTATCCGATGTCGACAGGACGCCCGAACCAACGCCCTGCCGACCGCTGAGCAGCGCGGCTGATGTTGCAGCGGCCCTCTTTCCGCCATCTCCTGAGGTCGACGTGGCTCCCGAGCCGACGCGTCCCAGCAGCGAGGCGGCGGTCGCAGCAGCTCTCTTTCCTGAGGAGTACGTGGACGTCGCAGAGCCTGCTTCGTCCGCATCGACGTCTACATTGCTGAGGATCAATCTTCCACCGTCGCTGCACGTCACTTCTCCACCCTCTCTCCATGTCAGCCCTCCTTCGCTGTCAAGCACGACTGCGCAGTCGCCTCTGTCGCCCGAGGTGCCCATGTCTGCCATTGCAGTTACGCCCATGAACGACCGCGTCAGCCATATCGCAGCGGTCGACTCGGCGGAGTCGAAGCTGGTTACCGCTGTAGGCCCGTCTACCTCCTTCGTCGCTCTCGCATCTACGACTGCCCATCCAATTGAGACGGAACGCGCTCTCAGGCACGACCCTCTCTCGCCTTCAGTCGAGGCGCCGATGCCTCCAGTTGCAGTCGCAGTCGAACGCGCGCAAGCCCAAGACCTCCCCCCGCCTCAGCCCTCCGGCTTCGCCGGCACCCTCGAGAACGGCTACGCCCGCGCGTTTGTGGCCGGCTGCCCGCCCAACGATCGTCAGCTAATCAAGCAGGGCGGCATGATCATTCCCGCCGGGAAACTGGAGCCCCCGCGTGCAAGGCTGTCCTTCAAGGAGCACCTGGCATTGAAGCGTAAGCGGGAGGCGGAGGCGGCCGAGCGGGAGAGAGAGAGAGAGACCGAGGGGGGCGTACGTGAAGGCAAGAGGGCGCGAATTGAGGCAGAGCCGCCATCCATCCCCGCTGCGCTGATGACGAGGGGAGGCTCGCGGCCTCGGTCTACCAAGTCACCTCCAGCGCGTCAGCAAGCTGCGGTTGAGCCTGCAACTGATAACAAGTCTTCGTCGAAACGTGAGTTTTCCAACCATGGCGTCGCCGGGATGTCCTCCGCCTATCGGGATGTTATGGGTTCGTTCTGTATGTGAGCTGTATGTTATTGGCATACTTGTTATGATGCTATGTATGCGCTGTGTATGTTCTGTATACGTTTCTCTTCTTCGCTATCATGCTGTCAGCTTGTCTGTACCGAAGTGTATCATTAGTTACGATTTGAATAAAACGCTATGTTCCTTCCGCTTGATGTCTCTTTGTTGTTCAGTAACGCGGTATTTTGGAAGGACTGCGACCTTGCTCGATTCGTTGCTCGTAACACAGGAGATAAGACGCAAATAACGACTAGAGGAAGCTCCTGCTACGCCGGTTCTCGACCTTGCTTGCGGCTCTAGCACTGGGCATTCGGTCATGGATTGAGCGCTGTTGACCTTCTGATTGTGCCTGCGAAAAACAGGCCTCAAAGAGGACGGGTAGAGACCTTGCAAGCAAGGCAATGTCCTGATTTGTCCCAAAGGGGAATAAAGACACGTGTCAAGGCAAGCACGACCAAGCAAAGTCCTCTTGCTCTTGACTCTCATCCCGACACGAATCTCTCAGCCGTCTCGTCAAGTGCAGATACGCGCCGCTCTTCTGGGTCCGAGCTCTGAACCCAGCGAGGCGGACGAACGCCCCTCGGAGCAGGCTATTCTGTCACATTTCCGATCGCCTTGAACGTCTAAAGGATCGAGCTAGCACCACCCTTTTATCCTAAAACAGCGCAGAATATCAGGACCGTAGCTACGATGCGGGTCTTCTTCCCCTTTTTATTCCTAGGGCAGATGGTGCGTCCCACTAGTCCTTCGTAACCGCCGCGTATTCATCGTGATTGCCGTACGCTCGATTCCGGCCGTCTCGCAGCCTCCGCGCCCATTGAAAGCCATGCTAAGTCAGCATGGCAATACGAAGCTGATCTAGTGTCCCCTCTGAGAGTGTCTCCCTGGTACGTGGCCGCTATCATATGGCTCTCACATTTGCTTACTGCCGAGAAGAGCAAACCGCCCTGGCCGAGCGCATCATTCCTCGGGCGCTGCATACCTCTCGAAAGCGACTCAGCACGACATCTCAACACCCCTTACTCTCTCCATTGGGCATCATCATCCCATCCTCGAGATATCATTGACCAGCATCGACGCCCGACCTGCCAGAGCCGCCTACTCGAGCCGCATTGACTACACGTTCGACAACTGGCCTATCTCTCACAATTCTATTCGTAAAGAATGGTCATTCGAACGCGAACTTCCACGGACATGGGACCCTCAGCTCGCGGCTGTACGAGACGGGTAGGAGCGATCCTCGCATAAGTGCTCGCCTCGGACAAATGGGAAGGTCGTTTCGAGCGTCAATACGATGTTTCCGAGACTTTTTCCATGACAGTGCTGCTTAGAGCCTGCTCGTGAAGGTTAGGTCCCGTCTACGTTGGCGGCGAGATAGCATCCACGTCGGCGGTGAGATACCTTCCACATCGGTGGCTGACGATCCAGATAACTGATCATGTATCGCAGATTAGTCGACATCTCCTTCGCGGGATGAACCCACAAGTTAACGTGATAGGCATAGGATATCTGTGAGTGCCGCTGGAGGCTTGCCATTCAGCAGGTTGGGGTAGGCTGAAAGAGGGTACGCCGATCGTATCATGTACGCGGTTCTGTAGAGGTATACGTTCGAATATATATCTTTGACTTTAGCTTCTTGCGATCTCGTTCCTGGTCTCTCGTCTTCACCCTCATCTGTGTCGCATTCTGTATCCTCGCGGTTCCTTCTCCATTGCTGCATGCCAAACACCTCTACGCAAGACGGCTCGAATCCTGCCTAACCGCCGCCATCGCGCCAATCAACGTCGGCTTCCCAAGGCGATGAGTCAGTACGTACAAGTCGAGATAGGAACAATGTGCCTACAATGACTCGCGCTTCCTACAGGACTTCTTTCAATTCACCCAGCCAGCCTTGCCGGACAAAGTTCGGGTCATCCGGCTTCCCCTCTGATCTTGCAGCTTCGTCAACAGCACTGCTCTTCACACCTCTGCCCTCTTATCTCAGGCGCTCATCTCATCCTCTTCGACTACGATGCCTCTACCAGCTGCCTCGCTTTGGCTTGGAGGACTCGATCCCCGAAATCGGGTTCGAGGTCATCGAGCGAACGTTTCGCAACTAGTCCACTCATCGATCACATTGACCATCCCCGCTTTTCCGGGAATACTCGTCCCTCCTTCGTCAACGTCGGCGGCGGAGTCTCTCCGATATCAGCAGGGCGCGGTCAACCCCCTCACCGCGATGACGATGGCTCAGTGTCCGTCGACGCGGCGCCGTGTTTGCAGCCCCACCCATTCCCCTTCCATCATCGAGTCCTTATCCGTACTCGAACCCGATCCCGTGGTTGCACGAGCGCAAAGTGCGTCTTCGAGTATCGCGTCTGGACCTCCGCATGAGCCAGTTGTCGATGATCCCGTCGCTCGCCTGTGGCAGGCCGCGGTCAAGAAGTACAACGCGAGCGCAGGCGTCGACCACTCCTCCGACGGCGCGCTACTCTTCAGCAACAAAGCCGACATCGACGACTATGTCTGCGACCAAGAAGCGCAGTTCAAGGAGTTCCGCGACGACGGTCCGCAATTCCTGCGCGAACGTCTCCTGCCGGTGGCCGATGTGCTCGGAAAGCTTTGTGATGGCATCGGCAACTCGCTCGCACCGGTGAGTCTAGTTGTGTATCTGGCGGCCGTCGGATCTGACTTCGTTGACCGCAGGCGTTCCCTCCCGGTCCAGTCATCTTCTCGGCGGTCGGACTGCTGCTCAGGGCGCGTTGGAAGCCACCCGTCCCGCATAGGGCCTACTAACGATGCTGCAGGCCTCGACTACTGTACACGACGAGTTCGACGCGGTCTGTCATGCGTTCGACGAGATCAAGTGCCGGATCGTTCTCATCAACACTGTCATCGACAGTCATGCCCTCGTTCGAGAGGCATCCGTCGAACTCCTCGCCCAGGTCCTCGCAATCTTTGGTCTGATCTTAAAAATGAGAAAGGCCGGCCGCTTCCGTAGGTTCTGCGACCCTTTGCGAGGGAGATACTCACTTCATGGTCCAGGCGTGTGGCTACAGGGTCTTCGAAGCGCGAGGCCGATGTCGGAGGCTCTGGCACACCTGGATAAGCTCGGGACGCGTCAACACGAGAGGATTGCGGCTGTCACGCTGGAGGTCGTCACAGAACTAGCCACAAGCCTAGCCTGTGCGTAGAGTCTTCAGATATTGGTAAATCTTGCTGAGCGCCTCAACAGCGGAGCACGAAGACCGGATTGCGGTGGACCGTTGCATGGAGCGGGTGGTCAATCTCGCCCGTGAGATAATCGGTATGATGACGCGCACCGCAGTCTTGGAACCGTTACTCACAGATGACTGAACAGCGAGCGTAGAAGAGGGGAATATTCGGGCTATCGAGGAGATCCACAGAACACGAGATATCTTGAGACTGTTGGATGGCGTAGTCGATAGAGCGGCGCATGATATCAAGATAATGAAAGGTGACCTAGGTCCTCTTGAGGCTCCACCGAGGCCCGGGACTGATTACGCCCACCCTGTTAGACATCGCAGGCGTCGACAAGATACTTGGGTGGCTCCAATATCGGGACTCGTCCGACAAGATCAACACACTACTGAATGACCGCGTCCCTTCTACCGGGACGTGGTTTCTGAACGGTAGCTCGTTCACCGAATTTAGGAGCGGGTCCGTCAAGACTTTGTTGCTATCCGGTTCAGGTAAGGGAGCTGCTCGTTCATTAGACTTCCGTGATTTATCTTATTCGATGTTCAGCTGGCTGCGGTAAAAGCACGATGATGTGAGTGACGAACACGTGACGGGGGCCCATCATGTCGATTGACGCCTGTCAGCGCCGCTGCCCTTCGAAATCTGCAGAATTACTGTGATGTCCATTGTGGGGACGCTGTCGTGCTTGTCTATTTCTTCGATATCACAAACCGCACGGATAAACAGACCTCGGACTCGCTCATCTCGACATTCCTTTGCCAACTGGCATTGCAGAACTCTGAGGCAGCTGCTTTCCTGTCCGCGCACCGTCTCCGAGCGGCGGCGCGTGGGCACATGACTCTGGAAGAGAAGACGGCTCTGCTTCTGAGGCTACTCCGTGCGCGACGCTCCCCAGTCTATGTCCTTGTTGATGCGCTGGATGAAAGCGTTACGAAGAGGATTTCCCCGACTTTGAGATGGCTGCAAGCTCAGAAAGCCGTCTCGATCTTCATTACAAGTCGTACTGCAGATGACCTAGAGGGTCTGCACGACTCCCATGTTCGCATCGGACACTTCCCGAACAGCAACGACCACGACACAAACATAATACTTGACAAGGCTTTGACGAAGCCCGATGGTATCCTTGCTGGAATTAGGAAGCCCCGTGGCATCCGCACTTATTTGACACTTTGCGCTCAGGGAAAGTAAGTCTCTGCGTCTTGACTATGTGAATGTGTGGGTATATTGACGATTTATATCCAAGTCTACGATGGCTGTCACTTGTCATTGACGAAATTGCGCCTGTAGTTGAGAGTCCCTCCTACGTTTCAATGCTCTTGAAGAGTCTCCCTCGATCCCTCGAAGCGATGTATGCCCAGCGTCTCAACTCTATCAATCCACAACTGCAGCAGAAAGTGAAGATCTTGCTCGCGTGGCTGGTGTATCATAGAAGGCCCATATCTTTGGACGATTTTTCACGGTTGCAGGCCTTCGTACACCCGACTACAAGATTTCGTATGCCAATCTACGATGACTCGCTGATTCCCTCACCGAAGGCCGCTGTCGCGGCAATCGACACGACGTTCATTCACGTTTCCGATAACACTGTCTCCATCGCTCACGCATCAGTGAGGGATTTCTTTCTTAATCTCCCCATCTCATCGCCATTCCGTATTCGCCATCAAGACGCTGCTCTCATGGCTCGCATGGGTCTCGCCTATATGGCTTTCGTCGCAGAATCAGCATTGGTGGGTTAGGAATGAAATGAAATGAAATGGATAAACCACCGTTTTGAGCGCTGCGACGCTCCAGAAAAGCGACCACTTTTCGGAGTACTGTGTTTGTACACCGGTCCAGTCGGTCCGACCATGATTTCGACGGGCTTTATCAGGCGCTCTACCCGACAGATTCGCTTCAGAAAAATCAAGCAGACGCGGAACGCTGAGCTTCAGCGCTGTGCAAAGTATAGTGTGCTCGCACCCCGAGGTCGACGTGTGCGGCGTCTCCCAAGTTTTTTGATGCATGCCGAGCAATGTTTGGTCAATGCCGTGCACCTCGGCATTTCGGCATTTCGGCAAAAACTTGTCATGCACATCGCGTACACAATGTCTTCTTGACGCTAGTTCCCCACGATGTCCGCCTTTTTCCGCAAGAAAAAAACAGAATACGGGCTTAGTTGCTTGGCTCAGTAGCATGATCAACTTTTTTTGGCACGATGAAGGCGCTAATGAGGAGTTCTGCAAAAGTGCGCTGACAATGTGTGTTCTTGTCATATCCGGCATCTCGGCATTTCCGTCATCTCGCCTTACTGTTCCTGCTTCCCCCTCCACCATCCACCTTCTTACCCTTCCCCCTCTGCAATAACGACCGTGTCTCCCCGCCTCCTCTGAAATCACTAACCACCGTCACCTGGTCTCGCCTCCCTTCCTCTGCAGGTGACATCGCCATGGCGCTCGATCTCCTTGCGCCGCTGCCCTTCTACCCGCCCTGACCCCCTTCTCGCGCATCCCGCCAATCATGGGCAGAGCCCGCCGCTTTACCACCTGCCGCGAGCGACCAATCTCGATGAATGAAGACCCCCTTTGGTTTGGGGGTCAAAGGACGAGGAGCCCATGGATGAGGTACGTGAGCTACGCCGTCGACGCCGGTCTCTGCCACTGACCTGCCGATTGCAGCAGATCACTGCAGTGTGCTCTCGTCTCAGTAGCTGCTGATGCTCAAGAATGGAAGCTCTTGAGGGGCAGGCCCACCCCCCTCGCGTTCTGACAACCGGAGCAGGAGAACTCGGGCGAGACAACACCTTCCGTGACGCCACACGAGCCCTACTCGCCGACCCCTCTCTCCCCTCGGTCACCCACGACGCCCGCAGCAAATGACAACAACACGCCAGCAGCTATCGTCCCTCACCCAAGATCCCAACCACCCTCGCCTCCTGTGCAACTCCGCACAGCGCACGGGCGACGGACACGACTCAGGCGGCGCGCGATTGGGCCGTAGCTCGCCCTCGCCTTCGCCCTCGGAACTCATTGTGTACGTGTCGACGCCGCCCTCGGCGACGCTAGAAACAACAGCACGCGCGGTGCACGCTGTAGGCGATGTCGAGTCGTCGACAGCAGCTCGCGCTTGCCCGCTGTTGAACCGCCTTCGAACTCACGAAAAGAGCCTCCCCGACTCTCCCTCGAGTCGAGACAGCTCACGAGCACGCCCACAACGACGCGGAGACACGTAGACTCAGCACGCGGATACCGCCGCTATCGTCTCGCCTCCTCCCCCGCCGTCAATTCGACAACTCGCCAACTCGCGGGGGCTTCAGACGGCCCTCTCAGCACCCGACGACGCCTGTGCGAGCACGACGACAAGTCCCCCGACTCCCCGTCGTCGTTATCCAGCTCAAAACGCGCGGGAAGGATGGCAACGGCGGTCCCACCTCACCGACTCTGACATCCAGAACGAGTCCCTCCGCTCCCAAATCGCGTTGCTCAACACGCGGCGAGGTCGCTCACTGCGTCCCCGCTCTCACCGCGTCTCCCGTCGGCCTCCAGAAGGTGAATAGCGGGTGCGCCACCTTGCAAAAACTCACTAAATTCGCCCCCATCTCCCCCCTCCCTTGTCGACCTCCCTCCACGCGCACCTCGCCGTGTCTCATTGAGCACACGCGCGACTCCCCTCGCCGACGACCGCAATCCCGCGACGTCGAGATGGGCGCGAAGTCACATTTTCCACGGGGAAAGGTACCCACGCCACCCCATCCCCGCCCCCGCATCGCCTCCTGCATGCACGGCTCAGCCAGGGAAGTTGGAAATGGACGAGGGATTTACCCTACGAACACGACGACGTCCGCGCTGTGTCCTCCGACCTCAAGATACCTGCGCGATGGACGAGCTCGTCAGCAAGCACCATCCCCACCTCCCCCTCCCGAAAATCGCACTCGCCTCGCGAAGACCGTCGCGTGCTCCCGCGACGTACACAGACGACGCTAGCACCAGCGGCGAGGTTGT
>JAMQCK010001278.1:0-10059 GCA_024196135.1 Pleurotus ostreatus/Saccharomyces cerevisiae fusant | reverse complement strand
GACCCGCGGGTGGAACATACGCTGCGCATTCGAGGACCGAGCACTATCCGACCTCGGCCCCGAGATCATGTGCAGCGACCGCTACGTGGGTGACAAGTACACCTGGACGATCAACCTGCCTGGCGAGTACGTCCGCCTGGTTCCCCCTCGTGGTCTTCGCTGATGTTCGTGTTAGGGACGAGGGTGAACTGGACACCATACTGTTCAACTCTTGGAGCCTTCGCTGGGCAGAAGCTGGACGCCTTCGCCTCCGACCCAAGATCATTCGCCACTTCTACGCCGACTTCCATAACCTGTGGATGACCCGCGTCTTCGCCACGAGGGACCTCAAGAACGGCTTCGCGGACAGAATAACGTCCATCCAAATGGATAAGATTGCGTTAGTACCATTCTGCACTCCTCGCGCACGCTCACTCACATCTGGTAGTCGCACCGAAGTCGACGTCCTTCAGGCCGTTGTCCGTACAGGCGCCGGATCGCTCTTCGCCGGCATGCCGCCCTGCGCCGCGGATACTAGGTTCATCGCGAACATCACGAAGACTACCGTGGACACGATCGGCGTTCCTCAGTTCGCACTCAAGTCTGTCGGTGCCACGGACTTGCTGCCTTGTGCGCGCGATGAGAAGGTACGACCATGCGTACGGCAACCGATTGAATCTGACATCGTATTCCATTGGCCTCTGTGTCGCGTCTGCTTTCCTACCCACCTCGTTCAAGTACGCATGTCCCTTGCACACTCTTCTTCCTTCCTGACTTCGCCTGATTGCAGAACATTATCTCGCTCTGCTCCAGGACCCCGCCGTGGCCGACGAAGACGACGACATTGTGTGTACCGGTATGAACTTCGGCCGCAGCCTGGACAACGACAAGAACAGCGTCAACGCGAACAGATCGCTCGCAATATGGAAGGTTCGTTCCCCCAACCTGGTTTGTAGCCAAAGCTCACGTACCGGTAAGGTCAACGGTAGACCCTCGAACTCTACTCGGTCCACTGGAGTTGGGTTCGAATCCCATACCGTGACCCCTGGCCATTCTCAGTCTCGCATTCCTAAGAGGCGTCGTATAAATATGTGATTGGTTTGAGCAATGTTATATACACGACTGTAGTCTTATGTCCTTAGATATATTTGATGCTCCCTTCCTGCCCGTGCTCGTGGCCAAAACAGGCAGGTCTCGTAACCCGCCCCTAGGGCCACTTTACTAGTTAGAAAGACTTGTTTCTGAGGACGGTATACGTCGCTTTCGCGCTCTTTATAGCCTCCCCTGGAGTGCTCTACTTCGAGAAACATCAGAACCATTTGTGTGCAGACCACTCCAGCATCGTCAGATTCCGACTACGGAGCAGACAAGTGACTATCAGCCAGCTAAAGACTAGATCAGCCTCAATGCGATTTCGACGGGGAATGTGCAACGACTTACGGAAATAACTGAGTGACTGACAAATCAGAACCTTCTTTGTGTGGTCGTATTTACAGAATGCGAGTCGGCCCTCAGGCGTTTGTCATCGCTCAGTAATGGGTAGCCTGGATGGACCTTCGCCTTCGAGCACGCAAGAGTGAAAGAGACCTGTCAGATTACAGCTCGATGGATGTCAGTCAATAGCCGATGAGGAACGCAAGTGTACTTACTGGCAGGAGACTACCAAGAGAGGATGAATGCTTGTTTTTTGAGTCAGTATGGTACCTACAGAGGGCGTCAAAGAGCCGCATAGTCGAGCCTAGAGATGCACCTGCATGATTCGAACCTGGGAAAAAGCAATTCGCCCTTACCTGCCCTTCTATTCCCATCTGAGCATCCCGTTAGGACGATACGCGATACGGACAATGAAGCGCGACTCTGTTAGTACCAACAAGAACTCCATAAAGGAAAGATATAATGTAAGTGCGTCTATGATACACGGTGCATGAGATCAATACGATAGCAAGCAAAGGACTCAGCGCTCCTCGCCTCACCGACCGGGCTTCTTCCTCCCCCTCGTCCGTCTCCTTGGCTGAACCCACTCCTCCTTCCACTGCTCCTCGCCGCCTGCTTCACGCACGTAGTCCGCCCGACACGTCGCGTCCGTCCAGAACAGGTCCAATGCAGTCGCATAGTCCTCAAAAGGCCGCTTCCTATCGTACACGTACTCCCAGGGCGTCTCCGTGTTCATCATCACCAGCTCACCCTCGCGCGGCGGCGGTACAAAACCGTCGTAATCCGGGAAGCGTGGCACGGGGGGCGAAAGCAGCTTCTGAATGCGTAAATGAAGGCGATTAGGGTCATCAGGGTTGTGCTCAAAGCGCGCGAGGGCCCAGCCTGTGAGATGCGAATCAGCTCGACGTGCTGACAAGGAACTTAGCATACGCACCTGTGTAGACATTCGTCCGGAATCGTGCATCCTGGAAACAGGCTGGAAGCTTCAGCGGATGCGCGCGTCCATCGCCTGTCAACACCCGGATATCCCTCCTGCCTTCAAAGTACACTATCACCGGGTCCCGCACGTTCGTTATGGTCCGGATCCAGCCTCTGGCGAGGGACGTATGCGCGTGCACAGCAGCTCCTTTCGGGATGCGGCCCGCGGCAGCGAGCGCGGCGATCGAGCCAGGAGAGTCCCTCTGAAGCTCACTGACACCCCACTCGTAGGGGATGCCAATCGAGGGGCTCAAGAGATCGTGCCCGTCGGCAAACGCGGTACCGGGAGGTGCGACGCGGAAGCGGAATGCGCCGCCCCATGGCGGGCGGTTCGGCGGATCGTGCCAGTAGATGAAGCCAATGGCGTCCAGCGGGAAGCGACCAGTCCGTGGGGCCAGGATGTTGACTTCGATGGGCTTGTCTTCCGTACCAGCTCCAGAAGGCACGCTGAGGACGATGCCTCGTAGATCGCGCGCATCGACTCGATCTGCGTCAGTGAGCTTCGAGGGATCCAACGTCGACACCTGCTTATGCTCCATCAACGACAGGCGACGCGGGCTTTTGTATCGGGGCACCCGACGCTGGTAAGAAACTCGGGGGCCTCTCCGACGAAAGCGCGCTGCACGAGGGTCCTTGAGCGCCAGACGCTTGATCACAGAGGGGTAGCGCCATCGCAGGGGTCGGGAGCCGGTCTCGTCATAGTCGTCCTCAAGAACGAAGCCTTGGTGCAAGCGCGAGAGACCGACTGCAGTTCGCGCCTCCTCATAGAAGGCACGTGGAATATGACCGGCGTCCGCGAGTGCAGCCATCGTTGCGGGCTGCCACTTGCAAAGTATGCGAAGACCGCACCGCCATACTTTGCCCGCGCGCTCGAGGTCCCGCCCATCCCAGAAAGAGGTCCCAGGAGGGACAAGTCGAAAGCGAAGCTCCGCAGACATTGTCCCTCCCACGGCCTGCTTATATAGATAGAGGAAGCCGGAGGTTCCCTCTGGAAAACTCTGAGCACCGGCTTGTATCTGATGATTATATGTAAGCGAGGTCAACGTAAGGTCCATTCGTTACTGACCTGACGACCCATCTGCGCACCCCAGCGCAGGACCAGGCCTGGTGTGTTCGTTGGGACCCCAGCAAGACGCACTTCGTAGTACTTAAACCCATCGAGGTCTAGGCGATCGTCCTCCTTGAGCTTGGTCGGGTCTAGCGAGCTGACTTGCCCACGAAAACCCATCGTTCCGCCCGCGAGCTCGAGGACGGTCGCACGCTCGTGCTCCGGTAGACCTTCCCGGATCAGCCTCTCAGCGAACATGGCGCGCGCGTCCTGCGGTACAGTAAGCCGCCACCGCCCATGACCAGCACGCATATCGCAGCCCGCTTCGAATGGCACGCCATGCGGCGCTATGCGAAAGCGTACAGAGCGGCCATCCCAGTACAGAAATCCCATCGAGCCCGCCCTCACTCGCCGGCGGTCGAGCTCGATGTTCGGCATAGCATATTCCGCGCCGGATACAGCGATTGCAGCCGTGCAGCCCGAGAAACACATCCTGTCCGCCTCGGTAAGGTTTTGTGGGAGAAGGTGATGCACGATGTGCGAAGCAGCCTTGCGTAAGCTAGACTTGTACCATGAGCGGCGCAAGGCGAGGGAGGCAGATGCCTCCACAGCGGGCGAGAGGACATTGTCGGCACGAAGCCACGGAAACAAACGCCCGTGACGCACGGCCTTCGTGGCAGGATAGACCCATGGAACGCCATCAACCCCGCCTGGCACCCAGTCTTGGCCGTTCACGAAGGCCGTGCCCTTCGACGCCAGACGAAAGCGCAACCCAGGCGGTCCATCGGGGCCCTCATACCAGTAGAAAAAGCCCTCCGCTGGCGGAAAGCTTGGAACGTCCGTGCCGCTCTCGTCGCCGTCGTCGATCAATAAGCGCGTCCCTCGCCTTTTGATGCGTCTGTCGAGTGTATTTGCCGGTATCAGGAGACCATTATGAGTCCACTCGGGATGATGAAGAGCGACGACACCGGGGCCCTTCGTGGGTCTCCCTCGCAGTTCTCCAACCCAATCCTCTTGCTTCAGCTCGACCTCCATCTTGCGCCTCTCCCATTCGATGAACGCCTCGCGCTTTCGCTGCCCAATCCGGCCCAAGTCGACGCGGTCGAGATCCGTAATCTTGTCGGCCGCCAGTGTGGAGACTACAAAGCGTGCTCTCGGCGGCACGGGGCATGACGCACGCTCCAGAGGCCGCTGCACAGCGGAGTTAGACGACCGTAAGGCCAGGCGAGCACGAACAAGGTGTCGAGAGGCTTGTCGTATCATGACTGTGGCGCGAGCCACGGCGACAGTCAGTGACGTGGTGGCGGCGAAGCCTGCAAGGGGTGTGCGATGTCTGTCGGACATCCCAGCATCGCCGCTCGCGTCAGCCTCCGCCTCGTCCAAATACGCCCCTGCGCGCTCGAGCCACTGAGACGCACGCGTCAGATGCAGGCGTTGAATGTCCAGCGCACGCGTCCGTTGGGCTATCGCGCTCCTCGCTTGCTCTTGCTGCACCTGCTTCCGCGCCTCCCGCTCCTCTGCCTGCTTCAACTTCAGCAGGTCCTTCTCCCGCTGTTTCTGCTGCCGCAAGCGCCTCCTCTCCTGCTCCTCCTCCCGCTTCTCCTCGCGCCGCCTCTTCCTCTCGTTCCGCCTCTCCTCCTTCTCGCGTTCCTGCTGCTCCCGCCGAGCCCTATACTCGGCCAGAACCCTCGCCCATGCCGCCGATCTCTCCGCCCGAGTGTGCGTAGCCCCTTCTCGACCCTCTGAGCCGGCTCCCTGCGTCTGCGCCTTCTGCCCGTTGTTAGCGGCACCATCAATCGACGGCACCGAGGATGCCGGGCCATGCTCCAGCGCCTTCTCCGAGGTCGCAATTTCTCGCAACGTCGCCGCCCGATTCTTCCTCCTCAGCCTGGCCACTGCGCCGCGCGCACGCCGGCGCCCCACCAGCGAGACGGCCGTCAAGCCAAGGCCGAGAGGGTCCACGCGACTGAAAGGGAGGTGACCATGACCAGCCCGATTCGCCGCGCGCTGCGTGTGAAGGACTGGACCACGAGGGAAGACCTGCGGACGACTGAGGAAGTCCACATCCGTCTCGACAGGCTCCTGTACGTTGTGAACCAGGCCGCTCTTGGGGTCAACCCATTCAGCGATGCGGTGCGCAAGGAGAGGGGTGGGATCGTAAGACGTCTGCGTAGATTAGACACAATTAGTTACAGGAAAGGAGCTAAGGAGTGACCTCACCTTCGGAGCATGCGACTCATTGTCAGGTCCTCCTTGAAACCACGTAGTCAAATCGGCCTGCGTCTTCGTCAACGCCAGCGCCCTGAGAGCCGCCCTCTGCTGGTCCAAAATCGCCACGTCCAGTGGCGCGCAGACTCCGCGTCGCGGTATAGGCGGATACTTGCTCTCGAACTCCTCGACAGTGAGTTTCTCCTTGCGCCCTGATACTGGTATTCTGTCAGCGCGAACCTTCACCACAATCTCAATCATTTTACTCACCAACGTCTTCTCCGTCCTTCCTCGGGCGCCCTGGCTGCCGCTTCGTCTCTTTTGTCGCGAGTCCCTGCGCAAAATACGCTGCTCTCGCGCGCTCGAAGATAGCGTTCACGTGTACAGAGCGCGGCATGTTGAGAAGAGTTGCTTCCGGAATTGGGCCGTCAAGAGGAACATGCCAAAGAATTTGACCTTCGAGGCGCGGGGAGTTCGAGGGCGTCGGTTCCCAGACGCCAGGCACTACGACCGGTTCGATTTCTCGCAGGACGCGGAGGGCGAGCACCACAGGTCGAGAAGGTTCTGAGGGACGATTCAGTATCGACTAGTAGTATGGGGCACAGAAGCGAGGCCTACCTCCATCTGCAGATCGGCCGTCGTCCGCTATCTCAAACTTGGCGAGGACCTTGCCTGCAGAGCGGGTCAGCAAGGTCTTGCTAGAGGGGGATCATGGCAGAACACCCCATGCACTTACCAGTACTCCCAGCCGGCCACGCCCCGAACGTCAGATCCACCATCACCCGCGTCGTATGGGGGGTCAAGACGTAGTGCCTACGCGGTATAGATCCTGCCGAGCCACCGGCTGCAGCGGTACCCGAATCTTCCTCCCCATCCGTCTCGCCTTCATCCTCCAGCGCGGCATCGTCATCCTCCAGCGCTGCGTCCTCCTCCGTAGCTGCATCTCCCTCGTCGCCGTCGACCACCTTCTCTTCCCCTTCCTTGCGCTGCACGCTAGCGCCAGCAGAGTCCTGCGTAGACGGTGGCTCGCCCGCCGATATTGAGGTAGCACCAGCCGCAGAGGGCATCGCATCCCGGAACCTCCACGCTCTCGTCGCTGGTCTGATCGACAGCACGAACGGTTCGTCGAGGTGTCTGACGAACCCCGCGGGGCGGTCGATCTGGTACTTGGGCGTCGGCCGGCGCAGTGCGTGCGTGAGTGCGGGTAGGAGGGGCGCAGGTGAGGGGGGAGATGAAGAGTGCGAAGGTGGTGTAGACGTCGCAGAGTGAGAAGCAGAGTCCAGGTTCGAGGACTCCAAGAGGTGAGTAAATGGTGGTATAGCCGGAACTGTAAGCGCATTGAGATCGCTCGTCGCGTCCTCCGCCTTCCAACAGAGATGCCCATCCGCGGCGAGCTGACCCCACGGGCCCGGAAAACTGGCCGCATGAGCGAGCGTGAGCTCCCAAGGGACGAGCGGGGTGTGCCCCTCCGCCGACTGTCGCGTCCGCGAGACCCTTCCCTCTTCACGGGCCGCGCCCCCTTCACCGACCGCGTCCCCTTCGCCGACAGCGTCCCCTCCGCCAACTGCGTCCCCTTTACCGACACTCCCCTCTCCGCCGACCGCGCCACCCTCGCCAAGACCCATCGCCGAATCCAGATCCCACCCCTCCTCCCACTTCTTCCCGTCCGGCACGACGCGGAAGCGGATGCCAGAGGCTAAGACGGGCGCCTCGGGGTGCGCGTGGTAGTAGAGGTAGCCAACGGTGCCGGCGGGGAAGGGCAGGCGGAAGGGGACGGCAGATGGAGGGCTGTCGGATGTAGGGGAGGGGTCTGCGCTGTCGAATGGAGGGGAGGGGTTTGCGTCTGCTGAGCTTGAGGGTCTTGACGTAGACGAGCTTGAAGTTCCGGACGTAGAAGCTGAGATGTCGTTCTGCATTGCGCGCGCGTCCAGACGGCCTCGCCGATCGTACAGGAGTCGAATGACGTTGTGGTGCCGCTCGTGCTGGGGCATTTGTAAGAACGCGGGGGACAATCCAGAGATGTCAAGTTTGGTCGCCGGTCTTGGGAGGAGGGAGGGGTAATGAGTCGAGGACGAGGGGGTCGAGGAAGTACCCGGGGAGTGGGTGGTAGATGTCGCGTCTGGGGCGTCCTGGGTATGTGGCTGCATGCCCTCTTCCCTCGCGAATCGTGGATCCTGCGTTATTCCGGGTAACTTCGCTACCACCCCTTGCTGCAGAGGTCGATGCAACCGCAGACCCCAGCGCTCGCCATCCGGTCCCCGCAGGTCCTCCCCTTCCTCAAACGCAGCGTGCTCCCCCGTCTTCGTCAAACAGAAGCGTACAGTCGCGTCCGGCGCGTCTTTGTCGAGGTAGAAGACTCCAGTCGCGTCCGTGGGCCAGGGGATGACCTTGCCGTCCGCATCTCTCCCATACTCCGCCCGCACCGTGCTCATCGTCAGCTTCTTCCCCGCCCTCGCTACCGGGTACGAGATCCACACCTCCCCCAGCCCACCGAGCGCGAGCCAGTTTCTCCTATTCGGCGGTCTGCTCCACGGCTCGAGGGAGTCCAGGGCAGCGTGTCTCCCGGGCACGTCGGGCGCGCCGGGGATGCGCACACCGAGCATGCCATGGATGGGTATCCTGGGGGTCTCCTTGGGTGGGTACGACGCCTTCGGCTCGAGGTTGATGACGGGGGCGATGTGTGCATGGCCGGAGGTAGCGTCGCGGATGGCGGCGACGGCATTAGCAACTTGCTTGGTGGTGAGATTGGGGATGGAGGTGCTGCTGGAGCGGGAAATGAGGGTGGGACCTCCGGCGCGTCGACTGGTATGGGGAGGCGAGACGGAGGCTAGGGCGCTTGGTACCGGGGTAGCTCGTGGTCGCGTCTGTGATAGAGGTCGCAGTCAGAAGGAGGCATGAGTGGTAAGCGCAGCCACGCACGTAGGCTACGAGTATCCTCGGGCGCAGCAGTAAATTCATCCGTCCATTAGTTGCAAAATGTGAGCTCGTCGCGGTCGACGACGAGGCCGATTTTCCAAGGATGGCGGCGGGCCGGGCGCACGTGGGGGCGCGTCAATGGACGTCACATCACAGCTCCGAACTTCAACCTGCCCGCAACTTTCGAAGGAGGAAGGCCACCATTCAAGCTCAATGAGGGGAAATTTTATCTGTGGTTTCATTGGCTTCGTGGGATTACCGACTTACTCTTGCAAATGTGGTCCAACGTCCTCCAAGGCTCAAGCCATCCTTTGCTCGACAGCACTGAAAGCCCGACATCGTACGTATACTGAGCCTGCACAATAAGGCTGCTTGTTGTTTGCAGCAAATGCAGAGCGACTATCAAAGATATTACAAACACAAGCAGAAGTCAAGGAAAGTATACAAACATCACGCAGACGTGCTAGCACGAACCAACGAAGCAAACAATTCAGACGCACATGAACGCAAAAGACCGTGTGTAGTAGTAAACAGGTCGGGCACGCAACAATAGCCAAGCGATGGTATGATTGAAGATGGTGAGATACGATTGAGTCGATAAATCAGTATACGAATGTAGTCCGCGATGAGTTATACTGGGTGGTACGACGTAGATTCAGAATTTGAAAGCCAAATGAGTAGGTAGGTAGGTGTGTATGATGCAGGCAGGCAGTACGAAAGCGATGTGCGCAACGAAGGTGAAGCAAGACATAACGAGGGTGAGGTAGGGGAGGGAACATAGTGTCTATCATATCTATAGGCGCGAGCCCGGACGGAAGGAACGTTTATCGGCGACAGCGTCATTCATGGACATCAAGATGGGGGCCTCGGTAGGAGGATGGGCATTTTGTACAGGCGCAAGCGCGCTGCGGCGGGGCGTGAGGAGCGTACGAAGGTCGTGGCGTGGGGCGTGAGCAAGAATTGAGGATACGAGGGAGATTGAAGGAGCTTGAAAGCAAGACGTGACAGGAAGATGACGCAGGAGGCTAGTCCTCCGCATTCACCAAGGCATCGAGAGAAGAGCTGGTTGTCGAAAACCGCAGCTGGTCGGAAGGCAGACCCTCGCTGCCCAGATGAATCGTGCCTCCAGCACGCTCACTCATAAGCAACAAGTCGTCCCAGCGCGCAGCCTTCTCCTTCTCAGAGAGCGAGCGCGAAGCGGCTGGCGAAGAGCCGAGCTCGCGGAATGTTACCGGCGGCGCCTTCGATCGCTTCAGAGCGGACGTCGAGAACGAGTGAGCGTGCGGACTCTGCAGCCGCCCCGTCTCCCGCGTTTCCTGCAGCGACGGTCGCGTCTTCGACCTCGGTGGCGGGAGCGACGGCGGGGAGTCGGGCGCTAAAGGCAACGACAGGTTGCGCTGAGCGGACTTCGAGGGCGTGTGCATCTTCGCCCGGTTGAACGTGTTGATAGGCTGGTCAACCGAGAAGGACGGGATCATGGGCGAATCGGCAACAGC
>JAMQCK010001277.1:0-10071 GCA_024196135.1 Pleurotus ostreatus/Saccharomyces cerevisiae fusant | reverse complement strand
CCATTATTCTCTCGCACTCGTACCTTCTGCCTCCCGTCGCATTATGCTGTATGACCTCGTCGCTGCTCGTGCTGCAATAAGCAATTATGGTATAACCCGATGTACGCTTCGAGCGGCGGATTTCGATGGCATTTTATCAGAGCGCCGTCGTCTTGTCAGGACCTGATATCTATCCCCGAGCTCCGGCTTGGAACGCCGCATGGAAACAACGAAAGGAAATACATCCGACGCTGCGGTCGCATCTATTCAGCCGACTTTTTGGGGCCAGATCTGGGCAGATGGACCAACCGCATCTGGGGCTTCGGGCGCCATCGGCTCCTTGGAATTTCGTCCATGATCTACGCGTGTTTCGCAGCATTTAAGGTACGATATCTTCTTCGCCTCCTCTCTCTATCCCTCCTCCCTCCCTCCCCCCCCCCACCATCCGCGCCCTTTCTTTCTGCTGCTGCTCAACGCGTATCGCCATGGCGAGCTTCCCCCTTTCCTACGCTCGCTCCCGCACTTTTCACTCTGTGACGTTGCCGGCAAGCGTACGGACGTTCTACGCGGTCACCATGGCGCGCGCGAACGCACTCCTAGCTGCTCATTTTCCGACGACAGGACCTGGCGCTAATTTCAACATTGTCGCCTTCGACGTCGAATACACGGGTCGCAAGCATAGCGACAGCGCCATCCGGCCCATGCAGATACCGCTCGCTCGAGGGCAGTCGCACTTCCTACGGTTGCTCACGATCGCGCGCGATGGAGTCGTCATCGCGTTTGATCTGCTGGCGCTCGGAGGTGCGTCGCACACAAGACCATTATCGTTCGTGTCGTACTCATCATCCTCGAAGGCATACCTCCTCGCGTGAGAGACATCCTCGCCGACCCCAACATCATCAAAGTTGGCATCGAGCTGAAAGGTTCGACTACTTCATCATGAACTTGATAATGGAACTGATCGACCTGCAGGTGATTCGATCCTTCTCCTTCGTCACTTCGCCGTGCCTGTGTACAACGGGTGGGAGCTGAGCCAACTGTGGAAGAGCATGCATCCTTCTATCGAGGTCGCGCCCTTGACCAGCCACATCTCCGTCGACGACATGGCGCGCATCCTTCTCGGGGTCAAGGTCGACAAGTTCATGCAGACGAGCGAGTGGTCAACACCTGTGCTGACGGTCAATCAGATCGATTGTGAGCGCCTCTCGTACGAGCCCGATGATGCTGTGCTCACCTCACGCGGCAGACGCGCTGATTGACGCATACGTCTTGATCCCTATGGCGCGTGTTGTCCTCGCCGAGTACGAGCTCGCGGTCTGGCCACATTTCTCGACTACGTCCTTCGCTTTCAACGCGGATTTGGTTTCTAACGGTAATGCAAATCGATTTTCGCTCGGACTACGCTCATCTCTGCTCAGGCGTCGTCATCCATCCCGATGCGCAGACGAGGGGCATCCACATTCGAGTCTGGGGTGTCGGCGATCCAGTACCCGATGTCGGTAGCGATGACTGGTCACCCCGCCACCCCATACTGGACAAGTACAACGGGTCCGTATACAACGATTGCCGCTCGTTGGCTCCGCGTCGTTTCTTCGCTAAGGAAGGGAAGGTGATAGTCGGAGGCTTGTGGAGGATTTATGTATATATTTCTTATCGGGCGTCGAGGTGGCTGTACCTGCGCGCGCGCACCTTCGCTGTTCTGTTCGCCCTCGTCGCGCTCCCCGCGTTGGCCGCCATTGTATATGCATTCGCGTAGTTGCTCAATCTCATCAACACCTTGCGTCACCTGTGCACAGTCTACCTTCGTACAGCGACTCCAATGGACGACGCAGCGTCCGTACCTTTCTTTATCGTACTTCTTCACCACATAAAGCGTTGCGCGTGTGATGTATTTCACTTCGTTGTTGACACTATCGCCCCCCCGCGCGCAACAGACATTAAGAAGGACCGTCGAAGACCGCCATTTTGTCTTCGGCACATTGTGGTGTATGTATCTATCATCTACGTGGTGCTACTCGAACTCCCTCCGTTGCCCGCCGACTTGTCGATGTCCATCGCAGGCCCGCGAATGGAGAGCTTCGACATCGCCTTACGCATCTTCAACATGGGCCGCTCCTCCGTCTCCTCCGACAGGGAAGAGTGAGAGGCCGTCGCGCGCTTCTTGCCTTTATCCTTGGGCTCGTTCAGCTGCTTGATAGAGAGCGCCTTGCGGATCGTCAGCGGGGCGCATGTGAGAAAATACTGGGCCGCTTACCGTAGACAGAGTATCATCGATCAACGTAACAGACCTGAGGACCAAAGTCAACTCGGACGAAGCGGTGTTGTGGGCGTTGTCCTGCTTGATACGAATGGCGAAGCCGACGCGCACGATGTCCCCGGCGCGGAAGCGCGATGGGGTTACGGTGGAATGCCTATAACATTATCAGATGGGGGTCGTGAAGTGCTCCAGTACCCTTACCTGAATATGCCATCGTCGTCCTCGAAGCCCTCGAGGTATTGGACGACGTTGTCCATCGTATGCACGCACCCATCTGACCTGTGGCGGTTCAGATCGTCAAAGGGGTCAACAAGCTTGGTGAACGGGATGTGCTCCTTCCCCTTCGCGTCCTCTCCCGTCTCGAAGTACGGGTTAGCGACGACGAAGTTCTCGTCCGACACGCGGTCAGAGGGGAACGAAGATGCCTTAGCGGCATTGCGCTCTAGTAGCACAAAGGCAAACTTGGCGCATTCCACCGCATCTGTCAAAGGGGATGCACCGGCGCCGTGAAGAGTGACGCTCTGCCGGAAGCTTTTGAATACGACGTCGCGGCCGGAGTAGTACTTCCTACGACCGTTTAAGTACCGATATGATATGGGTGCGTTGTGCATGAGAGTGCGTACGTACCTCTTCGGCTTGAACGGCGGTAGCAGCTTTTGCCCCAGGACACCGATGGTGTACAGCGTGATCTCCTTCGTCTCACCCTCGTCGTCGGCTTGGGTTTCCAGCCGGAAGAGCGAGTACGACGCGCTTTCGTACGCGCATACGCCTACATTGACATCCTGGGGAGATGGTCAGCGCCGGCGCACGACTATACGAACTCAGCCCACCTCCAGTCCATCCATGACGTACACGCTGTTGGGTGGTAGGCGCTCGGTTTGTCCATGTTTGGAAACGAAGGTGTCGATGATGGATTCTGTGATGTTGAACTTGGTCACGTCTTACGGTCGTGTGTGGCGGCGTACTCACTAGCTTCCGCGAAGTTGAGGTCCTGCAGGATATCCATGTTGGCGAACAGAGTATGAGGAGCGCTCCATCGCTCCGCCCGTACCTTTTAAAGACAAACTGCGCGCTGGCGATGCGCCCCCCTTACCGACGAATTCTGCTTCCGCTCTCTCTGAAATTCGGATTCGGTCTTCTGGGGCGAACTCCACTAGGTTCTGGATCTTTACCTTTATGACCTGCCGACGCTGCGTCCTCTGAATATGCGGACTTGACGTATGTATAATGTGAGTATCTCACCATCGTTGTCGGTCCCTTCCTTTCCTCACTCGTGTAGACAATCGGTTTGCCGACCTCCTTTCGCTGTCAACGCCTTCCTTGGCTTCGTACCTGCACGCGGATTGCGGCCGCGTGCCTTCACACTTACCAGGTACGTGCCCCATGTCGCTGAGGAGCGAATCCGACTGGTCGAAGGTTACGCCTTTCGATGGACCGGGCTACGAGGCGAATTCGTGCCGAATCGGGTTGTAGTGCGACCGTGACCGCGCTGCTTTACCCCGTAAGTACTCATTCGGTGGATACGACGCGATACGAGTTGACCCGACGGGCCGCTCGCCTCCTCCCTTTTTCCAGATACCCTCTTTTTGTCGAAAAAAAATTCGTCTTTGCCCTCCCCTGACCCTGTGGCAGGGCGCAGGGTCCGGGTGAGTGAGTTCCCATTTAAGTCTTCCTCTCTTTTTCGTTGTCTCCCACCCCCACCCCCCCGCTTCTGCTCGTGCGCGCTCTTTCGCCCGTCGCTCGTCCCTCGCCTTTCTGCTACTACCCTCTTCTTCGTCGCTGTCGAATATGACCCAGTCCGTGCCCGTCCGTCGTCTGGTTCGCGCATATTGACGTGCACTACAGAATCCCTGTGCCGCCCTCGTTGTCGGGATTCACGCCGGAGCAAATGCAGGCGATGATCAGTTTCTTTTTCCAGCATCAAGCTGGCGCTGTGTGCGTATCTCTCGCAGTGCCCTAGCCTTTCTACTGACCTTTATCGTCTAGCATCCCCGCCGAAGCGCATCCCAACATCCATGGTGCGGGAAGTGCGGTCATCGGAAGTCGTCTTTCCACCGGTCCTCCTAAGTTAGTACTTGTCCCTTCGCAGCTCTTTAGCACGTCTCTGATCATGCGGTTCATAAGCGGTGCTCCTGCGGAGGTTCAACTGCCTAGCGCGGTCAACGGAGATGGTTCTTCTGCTCAGACGTGCGTTATGTTATTCGTCCATTATCTGACAATTTTGCTGACGTATCCCAAGCGCTGAACACGCGGGCGCTTGTCCGCCTACACCGGTGAAGACTCCCCCTCGCCGGAAGGCCGTTGTGTGAGCCAAAATAATCCCGACTGCAACCGTCTCGCATTGCTCACTGCGAGCTTCAGCGTCCCCCCCTCGACGCCTCGTGCCCCCGGCAACACATCCAACGCGCGCACCCTTCCTCAGTCTGCCGCGTCGACCCCGTCGTCGAAGATGGCCCAGCTGACACTCGATGGCCGCAAGTACGTTTCATACGTTGTCCTACCCATTTCGCGCTCTTGTCTAATACTTGTGTAGGCTGTCTTCGACCCCCTCAAAAGTCGGTACACGTAACCCGGGGGGAGTATCCGCATCTACGCGCCAAGGCCCCCTCCCTACCGGGTATGATTCTTTGTACGTTAGTGTCGTCGACCGACCGCAGGTTGTTTATGTTATTCATCAGACTCCTCTATGAGGACCCACCGAGCGACTTCGATACGGACGCTACGCCTGCGGTGCCTCCTACTGACGACTCGAAGGATCAAGTTGACGGAGAGGAGTGAGTGCCGTCGTGCGCCCGCTGGATACATATTTATCCTCGAGTTTTCTCCTTCAGGTCCGATCCTTACGAAGGATTTCCGGCCATCGTTACCGCGCCTCCACCCCCACCGGATTCTTCAGACGACAAGATGGATACAGTGTACGTATTGCACTCTTGCCTCGTTTTGTTTGTGCTTATGTTATTCGAAGGCAATCCTTCCCCCTTTCTAGCAAGCGGAAGGCGTCTGGCCCGAGGCGGAAGCGCAATGAGTGGGCTATACCGCTATTCGCCTTCCCTCGTCGCAGCTTCTTACATGTTTGGCAGGCCTACTACCGCTCGTTGGATGAGCACGCGTCGTACGAGAACCAGGTCAGCGTCTTAATATGTACACCATCACGAAGTCGAATCTGACATGCTTGGCAGCTCGGACGGCAGCCCCCCGCCTATCCAAGGCAGTCCGACGAAGAAGGCTAGGGTCGCTTCCCCCACCGTCAGTCCGGCGCATAGCCCTCCCGCCAAAGATAGTGCGCGTCCTGACGAGGCTATGGGGTCCCCCTTCGAGTCGCCCGGTGATGTGAACTCGTCCGATGTTTGGGCTCTAGAGTGAGTTCATTCTTCCTTCGTGTCCACCGTCCATCGCTCACCGACTCACAGGCGCTTGCTTGACTCCGTCCGACAGGGAGCTAAGATCCCGGCGTACGTCCCTTCTCGTGCTTATTTCCATGATACTCACGGGGATCGTATGTTCTAGTCTTACAAAGTTCATCAAGAAGGCTAAGGCGGCTGAGTTCATCGATGATGAAGCTCGCTGTTCGGACGGCGAGGACGACGAGGACGAGAGTGGGAATCTGAAGGACTTCGTCGTCGCCGACGATGTTGTTGAATACGATGTAGATGCGCCTGCGCTGCCTGACGACAATGACCATCGCCCTAGGAGGTAACCGTTCGCTAGCGCTGTTCCCGTTCGCTCGTCTCACTTGCCCTTCTAGGATCCACCGACAACGCAACACGACCGAGATCGCTAGTGGAGATGGGTGAGTACGTTGTGTTTGCTGTGCAGGAGCGATCGCTCACATCCTGGAAGCAATTCGGACGTGGAGATCGTACCGAAGTGGGTGCTTTCTAAATATCATGGATCTTCGTCGTTCTCATAGCATACCCTAGCCCTCAGGCTTCGAAGGATAAGGGAAAGGCTCGCGCGGACCCCCCACCTCCTTCTCCACCACTTCCTCCGGTGCCGGGCCCGTCTGGCACCTCTCGGGATGACGTTGACCTGAACGACGTCCAAAACGGTGACTCCGACCGTGATGAATCAGGCCGTGCTGACCACAACGCCATCGACGTACGTCCTTCTTCCCACCCATGTATTCGGTGGTTGACCATCTGCGTCTTAGCTGTCTTGGCAGGGCGTCGTGAAGACATTATCGAATGCGCCCCGTGGCTTCCACCCTGGATCGTCTGCTGTGGATGCTAGGGCTCCAGTGTGCCCCCCTCTGTCCGTACGATCTGCAACCCTGCGCCAGCCTTACTCATATTTTGACAGTGTACTCACCGCGGAGTCGCCGCTGTTTAGTTGGGACGCCTTCAAATGTGACGCTCTGGACAATATCGGGTACTACGAGAACACGACTCCGGTCCCAGGGTACGTCGCTCTCCACCGGCTCTTCCTGCGCATCTGATCATGCTGGGCAGGGACTGCGGCATCGTCCTCTCCGATTACAACGACAATGGATGGGGAACCCCATCGGTGGACATCGTCGCCGCCGCCGAGACTCATGTACACCTGCCGTACGCTTTCCACTTCCGTTCTCCTCGCGCCATTTTCTGATGTCTCTTAGCAACCTTATCCGAGCCATGAAGTTTCGTCGTCGGGGTCCGTATATCAACGAGGCGCAGGTGGATCCCGAGGACATCATCGCGGTGGACGTATCTCCCCCGTCTGGTACGAAGCGGTACAAGTTCGTCATCAAGGACACGCGCGCTCCTGCGGTGTCTATCACTATGGGTGTTGTGCGCTACTTCCGCCTCGACCGCCCTTCGTCCGGCCCGCACCCTGTGTACTACATCAACGTCACTCACTTCGACGGCAACTTCGATCGTTCCGTCGGCCTGCAGGGGCTGAAGTTTGGCCAGCGCGAGTTGTACTGCATGTCGTTTAACAACGCCATCCGGATGACGACCCTTCCTGCTTTCGAAGGCCCTACTGGTGCGTATCCGACTCGACTATCGACAACTATCTTACTCATGTCAATCAGAGGGCAGTGGCAAGGCGAAGCCTAGCTCTTCCATCCGCCGTGGCAAGAGCTCTGGCCAGCCTTCGCGCCGCGGAGCCAACTTCGAGCTATCCACCAACGACGTCGGTGCGCAATATCCGTTACTGCGCTTGTTTACTGGCCTACTTAAATAACTTTTCAGTACCGATTTTTGATGCGCGCCGCGTTCCGCTCCCTGACGATATCTCGACGTGGACAACCGTGTTACCGTCCTTTGAGGGTACTCCCCCCCGGGACGCAGTCGCAGCCATCGCGCACACTACCAACATGTGGGTCGGCACGCGTTCGACCCCGACCTCGTATAACCTGCAGTACAACCTCCTCTTCATTGTGATCCTTGGCACGCTACCGGTTGGCTTCGTGTAATGGTGTCTATCCTACGCTCTCTCGCAATCATCTCCCGACGTCCTTGCTTGCATTCTCAGTCGGGGCGTAATCGACGTATGCCTCTTTATGCCACACTTATGTTTTGCTCCGGTCGACCATATGCCTTACCTATGCTTCAATATGCCTATGATATACACCTATGCACCCTCCTTTCCCTCCATGCCTCCGACCTCTATCGACCGTTCTGCCGGACTGTACATCCTTACTTCGTCACTACTGCCGCTATTGCATAGTATTATTCATGTCGGTCTGTAGTACATGATAATCAAGATATACGTTGCAATCGCATATGTCGCAAGGCAGCAACAATGCTCACTATGGAACTCAACGTAGAACCTACGGTAGCACAACGATGGCTGTCGATTTACAGCCAGATCCGGGCACAAGGGTGCCTACTATTTCCTAATGGGGAATCTACGTCCGAAAAGACGAAGATCATCCGATCCTCCCCGAATCGTCTCTTCCTCCTCCTTCTCACCCGTTGACACTCATTCGCAGCTTGTTCGTGCAAGGTGCGTGGTCAATAGCACACGCGCGGGCACAACTGATATAAAGCGCAGTTAAGGATGGTCAGTCTCATGCGGATGGCGGAGACGATCGCCATCGTGGCTCTGGCGTCGCTCTTGTTGTTTTCGTCCTCCGCGGATGCCCCCAACCCCAGTGCGAAGCCCTGCGTTGTGTACGGTGTCGCGACGACCGCGCCCGGCGCTGCGTCATACGAAGAATGCTTCGCCGCCTCTGCAACCTCTTTTCGCGATCGACCGCGCGCCGCGCGCGGACCCTCCTTCGCTTTCAGCCACGGTTCAGATACGTCCACAGCAACGTTGTATTGCGCAGGAGTTGGAGCCGTGTATCCCGATTACGCACAAAACATCCTTCCTCCCTCATCGTCGCTACCATCTCCTCACGGAGGTGGTATGTCCCATACGTCGCGGTGGTTCTCCCCTAACCACACGCTCAATTCGTCGCCGCACGCAGTTCTCCATGCGTGCGAGTTCCACTCTTCGCCACCGCTGTACGTCCTACGCGGTTCGGCTTCGTCACTGTCCCCTCGCAGTCTCCGAACCCCCTTCGCGTACGACGCTTCCATCGAGCCCCCCCTGTATTGCCCTCCTATCGGGTACCTGTTCAATAGCACGTACAATCACAACTTTGGCTCACTCGCGGCTGATCCTGACCTCGACAAATCAAGTACTCGGCACGTATGTTCCTCTCTTGCGCTGCTTTCCCCGGCAATTGGATGTAAGCAGAAACCTCCAATCCTTCTAGTGTACGTCCTCTGCTCTCAGGATCGACTTACATGGGGCATATTGGTGCTGAGGAGTAGCGCAGCCGCAGCTCGCGCACGATTACACAGACACATGATGAGGCGATGGGATTACATCGCATATCGTGCGGGTAACATGCGCTCTCGCGCTATCACAGACTTCACTCTGCAGATCGACGGTTCCTGTCTCCTTCTTCACTTGCCTGCCCACGCCTGCTTGTCGTGTATCATCGGCGGCCCTCTGTGTCCTTGTATCGCGTATACATTGCGCCCCCCTGCCCCGACGGCGCGTCTTCCTAATCCGAAGCCGATAAGCCACCGCGCCTTGCACAGGACTGTGCGATTCATCGTAGGCGGCGGTCGTAGCAGACGCGATCCGGTCTTATGGTCTTCGCTTAAAAAGTACGTCGTTGGGGACGCCCCCGAGCAGTTCACCGAGGAGACTGAGTTCACGTTCGTAGCGTATGGAGAGAAGGCCAAGATGACTGCGCGCGCCCGCGATGACAAGCTCGTTCTTGCTGATCTACCTTTCACCAACATCGTATGGCATCTTTCGAAAGCGCAGCTTAAGGTTGCTAGCCACGAGCATGACACCGAATGGTCAGGTCTTTGGAACGTCGGAACCGCGCGATTGAATTTGAGTGCTCATGAATGTACAGGAGATTGTACGCCGACTCCATCTTTATGCGTATTCAAGAGATTCGTGTCCCGCGCGGAGCGCAACAGGAAAGATTACATCAGACGCAGTAAATCTGGTGTTGCGAAGGCCTCCGTACGTATCGCAGAAGAACCTACTGTCTATCCTCCAGAGCCTGTCACTGACGCCCTCATCGAAGAAATCGTCTGTGGGTTCTGCTCTGATACGTCGAAGGACTCCATCGAGGAGACTGGATGCGCCGCTTGCGGTACTTTGTGCAACCTCAAGTCTTCGAAATCCGTCAAGGACCGTAAGCTCGACCTATCCCTTCTTATAGAACCTCATGCGACACGACTGGAGCGTGCTTCTCTTGATGCACCACTCAAGAGGATCGATACGCCTGTGATCGCCGAAGGATGTGACCGACTCTGCGTGCCGTGCTATGATTATCTTGTAAGCGGTAGACGTCCTCCAAAAGCTTTAGCTAATGGTCTTTGGGTAGGCGAGGTGCCTGA
>JAMQCK010001276.1:0-10092 GCA_024196135.1 Pleurotus ostreatus/Saccharomyces cerevisiae fusant | reverse complement strand
TGATTAGCGGAAGGTTAAGGCTTTGTTTGGCGAGACTTACTTCGCGGTAATCATTCAGCATGCTTGTGATCATCCCTGGCACGCGCTCCGGAGCCATAAGGATGAGCCATGCCCAGTGTGCGCGGTAGACATCCTAAATACGAGTCAGTTGCAATTCATACCAGACGCACGCATGCCCTACCCAAATAGAGTATCCATCGTACGAGACGCCCTCATGCACGCTGTCGTCGTAACCGGAGTAGTACTTGCCGTCCTCGTCTTGCTCGTAGGGGTACTGAATCGCCAAGGCCTGAGTGAGCGTGAACAACAAGCGACGTGCGACGAACCTGCAGAGCATGGAAGGCCGCTGTATAGAAGACAGCCAGGTCATCATCGTTCTTCGCCCCCTCGATGTCAATTCGTCCGAGTTTCTCAGCCCAAGAAGACCTCGTCTTGCGCGCAGTATCCTCCAGAGTCGTCCCGTCTGGTATCTCGTTGTCGACGTTCTTGCATGCTTGCTCCGTCGAAATGAACGACGCGCCGACACGGACATTCACTACCAGGCTTCCATCGTTGCCTTCCTCTGGAGCGAAGCGGGCGTACGCGGAGACGAGTGGGCCTTGAACCTGCACCGTGTCCTCCGACAGCGTTGTACCGTTTTGTACGAGTCCATAAGAGGCGAAGTCGCGGTCGAAGCGCGCGCAGAAGTAGCCCTTGAATCCGCTAGCGGCTTCGTGAATAGAGACGGGGTCGATAATCCAGTCCTGGCGCTCGGCATTGTAGCCTGTAATCTGGCGACGTGAAGCGTCGACTGTTGCCTGACCCTCTGGGTAAGTCACGTTCGTTGGTGTGGACGTGATGATGGATGGACGCGACGCCTCAACGAGGACGTATGGGTCTTGCGAGGTCTCGGTGTCAAAAGTGAATCGTAGATGACCGACACGCGACGCTTGAATACGACGATTGAGGTTAGCTTGCGAAAACGCGGTCTCTGGCAATGGTACTTACTTGCGCTTTGTTCCGCCTTCAATACTCCCCCATTCAGGTCCAGATCAGCGGCGTAGTAGCTTGGACTAAGCACTTCTCGTGTCTCCCGCTCGATGAACTTCATTCCACGATCCTTGAACCGAGACTTCACATCCCCAGAGCCTGGCACGACGACCACATTCCCGCTCTCGCCCATCCAGATCGCGGGCTGGTGGGTGCCCTGGAAGCCATGTACCGAATCATCCGTAGAGTTGTACGGAGTCATAGACACGTAGTTCTCGCGCGTCTGCGCGACCCAGCGCGTCATGGCGAAGGGTGGCGCGGTGGAGGGAATCATGCCGCCTGAACCGTTTGGCGTGTCGCCACCATTCCCTATGAGCGGGTTGACATGATCGACTTGGGGAGACGGAGGATCTGCGAATTCAGGAGGGAGTGTAGCCGCATGGATGGAGGGTAAAAGTAACAAGAAAGCCTTCAGCCTGAACGACATGAACCAATGCGGGGAAGGACTGGAGAACCTGTCTTCGGCCCGGGCCGACCGAAGCTAGCACGACGGCAAGCGCCGGGGGGTTCGCACGGTTCAACTTCTTGACAGCGACCACCACTCACGTCCTTCCGCAAGGCCGATGAATAAACTCTCTCGAAACCTTCGCCCTTCGCTTGAGAGTGCTACGACGATAGATGCGCACTTGGCTGCTTTGTGCTATGCAGGACTTTCATCGCCGTGATCCTTATCTGTCGACCTCACACACGACACTCGCGCTCAGCGCCCTTACATTATATTTCACCATCACACTCAACCACTGTATCGAGTTGGACAACGGTACGAGCAGCAGTCTCGGGATTCGTAGTTATATTACCACGGGTATGCGAAGGGCCCTGCCGGGCCTCCGGATGGAGGAGGTACTTACTGGCGGAGCACCGCGTCTTAGCCCGTAGTTGGCTTGTTGCGGTATAGAAATGCAGAGTTCAAAAAAAAAAAAAAATCGCCGTGATCCCAGCCTGCGCCGCATCCAACGGAGTCGCACGATTGTTTTCCGATCAGCTAGGCGTCCGTATTGTATAGGGCTACGACCCACCGCAGCTCGGGCTATGGGATATCTTGGGAATGACAGGAAAGAATGGCCAAACGGCTCAGTGTATCTAATCTGATATGACAGATGAGCTAAGTCCCACCTACGTGATTCCCTCTGCCGAACCATGGCCGAGCTTGCTTGACTTTGGTCGGTGGCAAGACCGCGGAAAAGCCCCAATAAATCTCGCTGGACGTCCCACTATATAAGCCCCTGCTATGCTGTCCTCCGTCCTCATCCCCTCTTCAGATCTCACAACCAAGCATTCAAGTTCTCAGCTCAACCATGTCTTCTACCGACGTCCTCATTGTGCGCGTTCTTCATTTGTGGCAAAGGACGCGATCTCTGACTGTGACCACACCTAGGTTGGCGCAGGTCCCTCTGGCCTCGTCACCGCTCTCTGCTTGGCGCAGAACGGGCTTCGTGTCCGTGTCACCGACAAGCTCGCCACCCCACGCCGCGGGCAGAAGGGTTCTGGCATCCAGGTAGACCGCACGGAATTATTGCCCAATGTGTTGCTGAACGTGCTGTAGCCTCGTACGCTCGAGTTGTACAAGGAACTCGGGCTGCTGGATGACCTCGAGAAGCGGTCGGGCCTTCCGCAGCCCATTGTCCACTACAAGTTGCCCGGTGGCACCGAAGTACTTCGCGAGTTCATCATGATACCTTACGTCGAGCCAACGCCCGACACCCCATACGTATGTTTTTCATCCATCCATATATTGAAGGCTCTGACCTATCTCTTGCAGTCCAACATCCTCATGCTTGGCCAGGATCGTCACGAGGAATTGCTGCGCCGCGAGCACCTCGAACGCTACGGCATCAAGGTCGAGATGAGTACCGAACTCCTCGACTTCAAGCAGGACGAGAACAAGGTGCACGTCCGTATCGCCAAGAGCGGCGCCGTCGAGGAACTCGATGTTGCCTTCGTCGTCGGAGCGGACGGCGGTCGCAGCACAGTGCGAAAGCTTCTCGGCCTTGACTTTGAGGGTGAAACGCGCGAACTGGACAAGATTGTGACCGGCGATATAGTCGTCAAGCCCGGTCTTGCACTTGACGTGAGTGTCTTTTCCCTGCCCTTCGCCTTCAGCGTCAATATCTAACACGGTCTTCTTGTAGAAATGGCACTGCTGGGGCGACGCGAAGAGCAAGATGTAAGTTTGTACTTCCACCTCTATGTGACGTTGTCGGTGACGGCGCACAGGATCCTACTACGCCCGTGCGAAGGCATTGATTCGGACAAGGTGGCCGTCATCGCGAGCGGGCCTGACCTCGACTACGACAAGGTCGCCTCCAGCGGGGAGGAGCTCGCCAAGGCCTTCTATGAGATCTCCGGACGCACCGACGTACAATTTGGGGAGGTCATCTCGTTGTCTGTTTTCAGGTGAGCCTTGCTCGATTTCTGCCCAAGCTGTCATATGCTTAGCGTTTGACTAGGCCTAACATCCGCATGGTGAGCAAGTTCGGTGACGGACGCGTCTTCCTCGTAGGAGGTCAGTCAAGACAATGCAGCGCCTCCAAGACTATCACGCTGAGATCTTTGCAGATGCGGCGCACACCCACAGCCCCACTGGCGGTCAGGGCATGAACTCGTCCGTGCTGGACGCGGTCAGTCTGCTTTCAATGCAACCCTTCTTAGCGCATACTCATATATGCGCAGGCCAACCTCTCCTGGAAGATGGCTCTCGTCTTCAAGGGTATCGCTCCCTTCTCGCTCCTCGACACCTACACCGACGAGCGCGTGCCCGTCATCCGCGAGATGCTCGGGCGCACGACGCGCCTCCTCGACCGCACCATGCGCCCCGGCGAGAACCCCGACGAGGGCTGGTTCCGCGGGGGCCCGCTCTTCATGCTCGGCATTCACTACCGCTGGAGCCCCCTCGCCGTCGACGAGCGCCGCGAGCCTCCGACCATCGACGAGCGGGAGAGCGCGTACGTCGGCGCCCATGGTGTGTGCGCTGGTGACCGCGCTCCTGACGCGCCTGTGGATGGAGATGTCGCCCAGCTCTTCGACCTCTTTAAGATCACGCACCACACCGTGCTCTTCTTCTCCGAGGACGCGTCGTTGGTCGATGAAGTCGCAGTCGTGGTAGAGCAGTATCCGAAGGGCCTCGTTGACGTTGCAGCGGTGCTGCCGCGCGGTACTGCCAAGGGCACCACGACGAAGGCGAACCACACGCTGACGGACAAGGATGGCGTGGCTTACAAGGCATACGAGGTCTCCGACGATCCGACCATTGTCGTTGTGAGGCCTGACGAGTTCATTGGGGCCATCTTGAAGAACATCAATGGCATGGAGAAGTATTTCAAGCGTGTCTTCGCTTAGAGCCTGGTGGGACTATTTGCTAATTGCTATTATGCCAACCTTCGAGTACCGACCTAACGTACCCTGATAGTGGTCGGAGAATTGCTAGAAACTGCTGACACTGTTCGTTCTCAACTGAATGACCGTCGCCGTGAGATTGAGACGCAATTGCAAGACGTGCAATTCAGGTCGGCTTTTTTTGTGGACGCACTTATGAGAGGCACCGTTCGCAGGCTCTGTGGGTGGGGCATTATACGTGGGCAGCCATGGCAGTATGCCGCCCTGCGATGCTTCCCGAAGCGCATTCTTCTCGGGTGGGCATACCTCGCGCGCGCGGCGTGAATGGGCGTGCGGACGGCTGCGACAGTCAAAGGATAGATGGATTGATGATAGAGCAATACATGAAGCGCAACGTAGACGGTGGACATGGCTCATTCTTCCGCTAGCCATTGCTCGGCGAGCACCCCTATATAGGGTAGCTGGAATCGCACAAGCCCATTCTGTGATGCATCGGTAAATGCTCTGTATCTGTTGAAGTATGAGCGAAGCTCGAGAGTGAAGTCAGGTCGCCGGACGTACGCCATGAAAAGTTCTGTGCCGAATATACATAGGGTCAATAATGTCCGCAAGAATCCCCAGAAATGCAAGAGGGAGAATAATATGCGCAGTAGAATAAGGGGTGCTGTAAGAAGGGCTGACTGGTATGCTGAAGGCTGGTGTTAGAAAAAGGCTGAGAGTATAGTGATGTAGACGCACCATGAAACCGAACGAAATCGTTCTCCGTCTCAATGATCAGTAGTACTAGGGCTGCAAACACGATTAACGGCTGGATAGACGATGAATGGGGAGAGGACGCACCCGAGACCGGTCCCAGTATATATGCAAATGCTGCTAAAACATCGACGCGCATTCCATATCGCGTCTTCCACTGGTTCTGCTGACTCTCTGCATCCTCTACAGCACCCAAGCCGCCTGACGCGCTGTCACCAAAGGTGGGGATGCCGCCGGATTGATATGATGTGGTTCCATATACAGGGGAGACGATATTGGTGTCGGTGTTGGAGGAATTGTGACTGGGAAACCATGGTCGAGAAGCCCGGGACGATGATGCGCGTGCAGCAGGGTCATCGGGTGGCGGGGTCTGGGTAAGTAGCTCAGCAATGTACTGGCAGAGCATGTAGATAGTCACTCACATATGCCGCGAACGACGCGAATTCAGATGACATGACCACCGATAACGAGCGCCTAACCGCTGGACCTGACGAGGAGGAGAACAAGGACACTTGCTGACTCAGCAGTATATTGCAATGACGTCTAGACACTCCGGGCCGACTGGCCGACAAGGCACAAATAGCTGAGGCTCACTCAGTTCATGAGAGCTCTCACCTCTGAATACGACCCTGATTCGGCCTGCCGTTCACTCACCCTTCAAGGTGTACTTGTCATAGGCCGTCATCGTCAGCTGGTTGTTTGTGCAAGGGAAAACAAGTGCATAGTTATGTGGCGCTCAAAAAACAGGGAAGTCATTGCGCGTCCACATGCCTGCCCATCGGAAGGGACGATGTACGTATTAGAAGACAACCATAGTCAGTAGCCACAGATGTTCGGGACATTCAGCATCCAGTATGTTTTCTCAAAGCATCGATGAAGACCATGGTTTTGGAGTCCAGACGAAGGATGGCATATACAGCATTTAGATAGAACTGTGAGTATAGCATAAGCTGACCGTTCCGACAGAACTGACGCCTCGCGAAGGGCCAGATGAAGGCGCAGGAAGGGAGATGCATCGGCAGATGCCGAGTACTGTGCAGTTCGACTGGCAGCCACCGATCACGTCAAGAAGAGTCACGTGGTATGCCCGGATTTGCCGTCGATTAGCTGTCCCGCCGCCCGAGCCTCAAGACCCACTGGACGACAGGTAAGCGCTGCCGGTTCATCGTCTGAACTTGCTCTGATCGCTGTGTACAGCAGCGCGGAACACTCAGCTGCCCAAAATGGTGGGTTATTGTCGCAGATGTGCCCTTTGGACTGCCTTGTCGAGATGATAGAGGGATCAGTGGCGGGCGACGAGCGCAGCCAAGCACACGACACGCACAGGCAGAGTCACTAACGATGTCCTTTAGGCCGACAACAACGCCCCCGTCACCCTGCGCACGCGCAAATTCATCACCAACCGTCTTCTCGCTCGCCGTCAATTCGTCGTTGACGTCCTCCACCCTTCCCGCGCCAATGTCTCCAAGGAGGAGCTCTCCGAGCGCCTTGCTGCCGTCTACAAGACGGACAAGAAGCGCGTCGTGACGTTCGGCTTGAGGACACACTTCGGTGGCGGTCGCAGCACGGGCTTTGCTCTCATCTACGACGATGAGGCATCGCAGAAAAAGTTTGAGCCCCGCTACCGGTTAGTGCGGGTGCGTACATCCCCCCTTCTCTCGTTTGCAGTTCCTGATCCATCATCACAGTCTGGTCTGGCTGAGAAGATCGAGAAGCCGTCGCGTAAGCTGCGCAAGGAGCGTAAGAACCGTGCGAAGAAGGTGCGTACCATGACATTGCTCAAAGGCATGCCTTTCTCACCTTTCCTCAGTTGCGCGGCACGAAGAAGAGCAAGGCCGCGGAGCCGCCCAAGAAGGGCAAGTAATGGTTGCGCGAGTGTACCATCTTGTACGGGCGTGCTGTGTTGTACATTACCCCCCGGCATACTTCACGTATCCGCGCCGCTATGCATATGCTGTCGTTCACAACCGCTGTTGCAGCACTCTCGTCCCCATGTCCCGTATGTCCTACCATACATGATCTTATGCATATGTTCAGCGAAAGGATTTGCTCAGTCGTCAGTCGATCGAAGGACAGAACGCGTCGGTACGTTTGTTAGGGTTTACAGATTCATTTCTCCAGCGCCCTCCATCGGGCTCAGCACGGTACTGCGCATGCACATGGCCATCGGAGCCAAGCCATGTACCCGATATCGAAGTGCGCTAGCCGTGGTGAACAGAAGGGCCGCTGGCAGCTTGCCAGATCCTTCTTCGCCAACCTCTGCGCGGCTATAGGCGAATGCGATTGACAACTTGATTCGGTTTCCCATCGATCGAAGTTCGCCCGCCTTCGCTCACGTTATAGGCAAACCGGCGACCAATCACCTTGTCGCTCCCATTGCAAACAGCGTCCGACACGGCTTGTCGTCCGTCGCATCCCTTGGGCCTGGACTTCGTGCAATGGACCCATGCCAATACTCGTTGGTATATAGCAGTGCGGGGAGCGCAGGTCATCCGCTACCTGCCCGTCACCTCTATCTGAAGCTGCGCGATACTCTCAATGGTACGTTTCCTTATGATACGCAAGTGCTTGAGGGAGAGAATACTGATCCTTTCGTAGAATAGAAACACAGACCTGAAGGGCAAGACCGTTATGGTCACGAATGTCGCGAGCAGCTCAGGCAGGAGAGTGGCGATGCTATTCTCACAAGCCGGCGCGAGAGTCGCAGCTGTCGATCCGGACGACATATCTGGCCAGAAGGTTGCTAATGGCATCCGCGCTGCCGGTGGTGAAGTAATGTTCGCGAGTAAGTCCTGCCACTTTCGTGGAACTCGAGGCGTCAGACTGACCGTTCCTCGGGTAGAATGTAATATGACGGAAGCGGACGAGGTGCAGGCTGCTGTGAGTTCGATTTCGTGGTGGCTAGCCTTGCAGGAGATTGACATCGGCTAAGACCGAGGCGGCCGTCGCGAGATTTGGGTCTCTTGATTCAGCCGTTAACATCGTTTCCTGGGGCTCACACTGGCATGGTGAACTCCCGGACCAGCGTGTGGATTGCGTTACTTTCTTGGACCCCTGTCTACGAGGTCTAAGAAATTGCCTGGAGGCGCAGACGGCGTACATGAGGAAACATGCGAAGGGCGGCTCCATCACATTCCTGTGAGCCCGCTGTTTGGCTGGGCGCGTCTATCACTGACATAGCATCGATACGTATAGTCGTCAATCCAATACTACGGCGGACTTGCCGCAGCTTGACCAGTACGTAGGACGTGCGTTTACCCTCCTTCTGAGCGTACTCATTAAATTGGCCAGGGCCCTCGTCGATCTCGCACGAAAGGCATCGAGAGACCAGAAGCAAGCCAATATTCGGTAAGATTCCTGCGTTGCCTTGAGGTGAACCTGACCGGGCCCTTCGCAGAATAAATGTAGTTTTGGAACCCTGGAGAGCGCCAATACTGACCAGCCACACGTCTACGGAGTCATCCCTCGCGCTTCACTCGGATGCTCTTCACGATCCAGCGAAGAGTTGTCTTTGGCTGGCGTCCGAGGCAGCTTCTTTTGTCAATGGCTCCGTAATAAGTCCAGAGTCTGGCTATGCGTACGCTTTCTGACCGACTATCCAATTTATACCCCTAAACAATCTCCCTACTATCAACGAAGGAAGTCGTCAGCGGTGCACTACCGTAGGTCGGACAATAACAGGTGTTGCATTGACGATGCGCAGGAAGATGTGTGCTACGGCGCACCCGACGGAAAGTCTGTCGCCTCACGCCAACTCCTCGTCAGCAAAGATGGCCACCTTCGGAATGCCATCTTCGCCGATGACGCCGCGATACATCCCCTCACAGTTCATCGGCATGGCCCCTGAAGAGGGTGTCAGTGGAAAGGACATCAGGTCGCCAAATGTTGAAGACTAACAATTTCCCTCTGAATCCAGCGCAATCACACCACCGTCACCGCCGTCCCTTCGCAGGCTTTGCATAGCCTTGACGCATGCGTCCTTGAGGGAGAGACCGGCGTAACGGACGAGGTGCGAAATGGTCGCGCCGGTACTTTGACGAATGAAGTACTGCGAGGTACGTCAGTTCTTGTGCACCGCATGAGGAACGCGCACTCACATCGCCGTCACCAGTACCGGAGAGACCCATAGCGTACGTGCTCGCTGATTTTCCGGTGATCTTGCGCACGAACGACGTCCAGAACCCGCCGCCCGCCTGCCACTGCTCCGCCCAGAACCCAGCACCCATGATCGGGGTATCGCCAATGCGACCAGGAAGCTTGTTCGTTCGGCCACCAGTTGACGTGCAGGACGCGATGCAGCCATTGATATCGAGCGCGACGGCACCCACCGTCCCTTTCGGGAGTTCTTCGAGTGGCGCAAGGTCGCCTTCAGCCTCCAATCTCTTCTTTTGAGAAGGCGGGACATCTTCAGGGAGCCCAAGCCCCCGTCGATGTTCCTTCCAGCGTTTCTCTGTCCAGAAATAATCTTCGTCCACGGTTTCGATCCCTAGTACCTCCCCCAGAGTCTCTGCTGCGGGTGCGGACAAGAACGTATGTGGCGCGAGCGAGGGATTCAGGTACAGTGCTCGTACAAGCTGACACGGATTCTTGATGTGGGTGAGGAGAGTAGCACCTATGCCGCGACGCCCAATCGGGATGTCTGAATGAGCAACTGGTGGTTTTGATAGGGTAATGGACGCCTCAAGTTCGTTCTTCAGTGAATGTCAGTAGCGCCCTTTCGAAGGTTCGGGTTCGGTCCTGGACCCGCACTGACCTTGCCATCCGTGTTGAAAACAGCACCCTTTCCTGCGTTGAAAAGGGGGCAATCTAAGGGAATTCAGCATGCAGTCTCGAGTCGGCCAAGCAATGATGGCGCTAACCTTCGAGAACCGATACGGATGCCACGACCGCATCCATTGCCTCTCCTCCCGCGCTCAATACCTAGTCATCGTCAATGCATGCCATTCACGGTCGCTTCCCCTCCGGACAAACCTCGTG
>JAMQCK010001275.1:0-10098 GCA_024196135.1 Pleurotus ostreatus/Saccharomyces cerevisiae fusant | reverse complement strand
CCTCGTCGTCATGGCCCCGATTCTTGCGCGGTGTCGAGGGTACGCCTGAGCGCGCGCGT
Source organism: Pleurotus ostreatus/Saccharomyces cerevisiae fusant (assembly GCA_024196135.1). Classification (NCBI taxonomy): domain Eukaryota; kingdom Fungi; species Pleurotus ostreatus/Saccharomyces cerevisiae fusant. The sequence goes on along the minus strand of JAMQCK010001275.1, from coordinate 10,039 downwards.
CTGGCGTCCGCATCCAGGACGGCCCGCCGCAGGATCCTCAGGATAGCCCCAGGCCACACGACCGTCCTGAACCGCTTGACGATAATGTCCTTGAATCCCCACTCGAAATGCATCTCGCACGTCCTCGCTAGTGCGGCCATGTTCGGGTCCTTCCCCCACGTAATCTTCATATTGTTCTCCTCGCGGCCCATAGACTCCGTCGTGATAGGGCACGTATAGCTCCTGAGCACCTTCACGCTTGGGAACGAGTCCGGGAGCGCGTCTGCGAGCTTCTTGCGCTTCGAGGGGAGCTTGCCCTTGGAGTTCGTGCGCAGCTCGTGGCGGAGCTCGGCGCGCCAGTTCTCGAGGAAGTCTTCGAGACCGTCGTCGTTGAGGGTGTTGGCGGCGTCGTAGAGAGTGTCGCCAAAGCCGCAGCGCGCGAGGCCGGTGGCGACCTTGATGCCGCAGTCGGGGAGGCCGGCTTGCTCGTAGTCGCCGCCGGCCATAAGGCCGATGAGGATGAGGCCGCCGCGGGTGAGCTCGAGCTGGGAGGTGATGTCCGCGAGTCTGTAGACCATCGTGTGTTGCTTGTCGTCCCTCCCCTCGGAGTTTAAGACGGGTTTTGCGCGGTTGGCGGATAGGTTGTTGCTGGGACTGTTGGGCGTGTCAGATGCGTGAAGGGGAGGAATGTCTGAGAGCACGCACTTCCGAATGACGGTCAGAGCTCCAAACAAGAAGTTGTCCGAGTCGTCAGAAAGTACGCCGTCTATGAGGCCGATGCGGTTGAGGTATGCCAGTTCCGCTTCAGCTTCTCCGGGCGCCTTGTTTTCACGTCAGCGAGAGAGCCTCAGATCGCCGGTGTGGCACGCACCATCCTCCACTCGTAGCCGAACGCCTCCACAATCCCCTTCATGCCATTAATCAACGCGTGGTTATTCTTGCTGATTCTCTTCCCCCTCTTCCAGCTCGGTCGCTTGGGTCCATCGAAGACGAACAAGGGCAGCCATGGCGCGTGCATGAGGGTCGCGCATCGGAAGAAGAGTGTTCGCAGTTCGGGGTTCTCGCCCTCCTTCCCGTATTCAGCGTGGAAGAACCAGATGCTCGCGTCTATGCCAATCCTGAAGCCCCGCAGGTTCTTGGGGTTCTTCTCAAAGCCCTCCGAGACAGGCAGCTCGAGCATCGACCGCTTGACCGCGGCGGGCTTCAAGACCTTGGAAGACGCGTCAGTACACGGCGGAAGGGACGAGCCCGTTCACGCACATCCCATAGACCTGCGATACCCATCGTTCAGCACGGGCGCCGAGGGTGCTATAGCCCGCAATGTCAAGCAATGAACATGGCGTCGGTCAAGACGCGCGCGACTCCAATTCCCCATTTACATCACGTGCGTAGTACGTGATTTGGACCCCCAAGCACCCACAACAGTCGATACATCATGGCTTTCTCAGAAGGACTTCGTCCGCACGCACTCATTCCTATTCTCCATTGTACAGCATACATCACATACTTGCTACTTCTTTACCCATTAAATCTCTTCATCCTCATCCCTCAGGATTTCCCTTGCCAGCTCTCCTGCGATCCTCAGCCCCCGAGCATCTTCGTCTTCTTCGTCCATCGAGAAGTATCTGGATCTAGAGGAAAAGCATAAGGATACAAAATTTATTCAAGTCTCGCCAACATACTCAAGCCTTGAGATGTAGTTGCCATCCGCTTCCAGGTCCAGCTGCGGTCCCATGTACCTGGCGCATCATCAGAAAGCACGTATTGCCAGCAATCAAAGCCACGTACAAATCGTGCCGCAGCACAAACTGCAAGAAGCTCTTCCAATATGGGTCTCGCTTGAGCAAGTTCCCATTCCCTACGACGACTAAAAGCTCCTTCGCGCGAGTGAGCGCGACGTTCATGCTGCAATGACGTCTCGTTAGTGACCTCACCCTATGGCGTGGATGGAAATACTCACCGCTTGCGCTCAAATACTAACCCCAGTCCCTTCTTCATATCCTCCGACAGAAATCTGCTCCTCGACCGCACGCATGAGATGATACACACGCGACTCTCGCGTCCTTGATAGTCCTCTACAGTGCCGACATCGACCGCGTGCAGGTTCTCCTTTCTTAGCCTGTAAATCGGGAGTAATCATCCAGTCCTTTTGTTGAACGATCAAGTGGTCATTGCTACCCACCTTTCACGAAGCTTCCACACCTGCTCCCTCCATGGGGCCATCACGCCAATCTCTCTCTGCTGCAGAGGTGGCACGCTCCGCACCGAGTCCGCCATCAGCGACTTCACTGTATCAACCACGTGCTGGATGTCCCCCGAATTGAACCAGGATGACCGCTATGGGGCAAGAAATGGGTGTCAACATCAATGCCAAGGCCGAGGGGAAACGGGACAGAGTGAGCGAAGAAAAAAGACTTCATCCCTTCCTGGTAGGCAAACGAATCCATATCTCCTCACCTCATCGACGCAGTCCTCATCCCCCTCATGGCCGATGAACAACAGTGGGATATCCTTCTTCGGCAACCCCGCCCACGCGAGGGTCCCGTTCTGCGCGCATGGCTCGAGTGTGTCGTTGTAGATCATCGCCGAGGGCGGCATGAGGATGACTGGGTGGCTGCGGTAGTTCTGCGCAGGTGGTTAATGAGATGACTGAACATAATTGCATTGTGTGGGACTTGGAGGACTCACCTTCACCAAATTCACAAACGGCACAAACTCCTCCTCCGGCCTCTTAACACTCTTCTCCGCATGCATCCCGGACAGCGCCCGCTCGACCTTCGCCTTCGACATCGAGCTCCTCCGCAGCAGCCGACGTTCTGCCAGCGTCGCCCCTTCCGCCCTTCTCTCCGCGACCTTCTTCAGGAAGTCCATCTCACCGCGTGACAGCGGGTGCTCGGCGTAGAGGGGCCGGAGAAAGAGGCGCTCGAGGAGGGACACGTCGAGCTCGGAGGAGCGGGCGCGTGAGGAGGCGACGATGGGGCCCACTGCAGGTGCGGGTCAGCGACGGGACGGTTGAGTTCTAAGGTTGAGGATGGAGGCCGCACAGGTACTCACGTTGATGACAATCCCCACAAAGAACCAGCTGCGGCGTGAATAGGAAGTTCGACTCCGGCTTGATGTCTGGAAAGTCCTGTTGTCTCGGCACGACGACAGAGATTGGGATCAGGAGCTCGGGTTCAGAGCCTTGTGCGGCCTGCAGAGAGGTTCGCTTCAGTGACCTTCATCCAGATAAAGCATGGGTATGGGGTTGATTGCCTCGCCATTGTCCTGCTACGCACCTCGTCGATCAGCAGATGCGTCCAATGCGGCACGATGCCTTGCGCCACTTCCTTCGTCGGATGCAGCGCCGACATCACGAAGTGCTCCAGCTTCGCTAGCGCGGTGTTCGTGCACTGCCCATTGGCCAGGATGCTCGCGTCGTAGCAGGTCGTGACCACCACTCGAAACTTCATCAGTTCCGGCCAGGGCGGGATGGCAAACCTGGCGGGTTAGCGGTGAGGTCAAGGAGGAAGATCGAAGGTAATCTCACTTCTCATTCTCAATTCCTAGCGACGAATTAGCTAAGCCGCAGTCTAAAACACCCCCTCACTCACTACAATACGAAAAGATCTCCACCGGCACCTCTGCGAACGTCCTATACTGGTCGTTCAACCGCAACATCTCGCTCGGCTTCAGAAAGTGGCGCAAGCGCATAACCAGCGTATCAGTAGCCGGGTTCGACGGCGCGCAGAGCAGGATGCACGCCTCGGGCTGGAGACGGAGGATCTGGAGGACGCATTCGACGAGGGTGCGCGTCTTGCCGGTGCCGGGCGGCCCACTGATGAGGTAGGGGACGGAGAATTGATGCGTGGCGATCGAGGAGGCGGCGATCTGTGGGGAGAAGTTGTCAATGGGTTCAAGACAAGTAGCGGGTTTTGTAGATGGGCGAGGTGCCACTACGAGCATCCTATACTCACCTTCTGCTCCTCATTCAGACCTTGATCAACGTACTCATTGGCAGTTATTGTCTTCGGCCGGGGGAACGAAATTGAGCACGTCGACGCCAAGTCCGTCGGCTCCGGGAACAACCATCTCCTCGCGAAATTCGGCCAGTCGTGCGGGGGTCCTGACTGGTCTTCCGGAGAACCCGCCTTGCTTCTTTGCGCGGCGACTGCATAGCTCTTGATCACCTTCCCCCTTCCTTCGCTCCCCACATCATTGCCCAACGCCAGCTCGCCGCCTATCGTCTCTGCCGCCGACTCCATCAGGAACAATGGCCGAGCATTGATGATGAACGAGACGTTGAAGTATAGACCAAGGATGTCCTCGGGACCGAAGATACGCCAGCCATCCTCAACGCCGGTGGAGTGGGTGGGCGTGATGTAGGTTTGGATGTGACGTTTGAGAGATGGGCAGGCGATGTCTGACAAAGGTCAAGGATTGAAGATAGGTGGGAGCAACAAATCAGCCAAGCCATAGAACAATCCCACACCGACGTACGCACGAATCCCTCCCGCTTCCTCAGCGCGACGATCCTCCCTTCAAACGCAATCCCACTACCCGTCTGCTTCTCCTTGAGTACCTCGCGCATGTGCACCAAATCGCCGAGCTCAAGGCGAGGGTAGCTCTCTCGGATGTGGGGCACATCTAGCCGGAATTCCGCGCTCGTCCAGTTCGCCACAAATACCGGGAGCTGCCACAGAGTCACGTCCTGCTTATCCCGCGCGAGTGTGTCGAGTTCCCATGCGAGGACGGCTTTCCAATGCGCGTGGTATTCTCCGAGGCTGAGATGAGAGGATTCGGTGGAAGGAGGCGGGTCTGCCAAGAGCGTTCTCGTGCGCGATGCGCAGAGCGTGTCGACCACGACAGAGGGCAAGAAAGATTGTACATAGGTACGAGGGGGAAAGTCCATAGTCGCCGGATACGGCGTTAACTTATGAGGCTGTTTTTGGATTTTTCGCAGATATTCGGGGACATAGATATCGGCCTATCTACGGTCAGCCTCAGTCGTGCCGAGAAGAGATGAACCACTTACATATCGATCAAGCTTATGGGGTGTTTTCTCTGCCACAGGCGACGCAGCTACAGGGCTGTCGATCTCGGAGAAGGTACTTGTCGAAGGGGAAACAGAAAGAAAAGAGGAAGAAGAAACAGAAGAAGGAGGCGAAAGAGGCGAAGCTTTGGGTCGGGAAATTGCAGCAGCAGTAGACTCGGGTCGTCCAAGAAGATCGGGGCGAGACATATAGCCTGGAAACGGTGCGAGCCTGCCCCTCCAGAATTCGTGAATTTCGATCGGCGGTAAGCGCCTGCGACGTCAGTATTGGCGCACAGCTTATGATCAATGAAAGTACGCACGGGGCATTGCTTGAGGGAGGCATTGGCCCGGAAGCTGTAGGCGAGGGAGGGTAGTAGAACCCTCCGTTCATTGGGGATGCGGGGTATGGGGCACCATTGGGCACGGCGTTGGGATGGCCGACGATGAGATGCGGGGGTAGTGGTGGATACGCATACTGCGCGCCTGGATGAGGGATCCCAGGGGGAGGAAAGCCGGGGTACGGTGCTGTAGCTGGACCCGGATGGGACGCTGTGTATATGGTGGGATAGGAGTGCGTATGATTCATGTCATATCCGTGTTGAAGTATGAGAGGGCACGAATTTCGACCTTGAGGAGATGGTGAGAGTAGACAGCAAGTGGTGTACTTGCGCTGATAACCTCGGGCACAGCCAGTCGACACCGCCCACCGACTGCGCTGCTGTTGAAGGTCACTTGCTGGATCAAGAACAAGGGCAACTGAATTCAAATTCCTCAATGAGTTCGGCGTGCCTCAATAGCCTCGTGGATTGGATCACTCCCACGATTTGATGTTTCCGATTTTGGAGGGCTTCTGCCCTTCAAAGTGCGCTGGGCTATGGGGGGAACCTACAAAAACAATGTGATGCATAGTGGATGATCGTCTTTCAAGTATAAGCCCTCTCAAAATGCGTGAGCTTGAGTCAAGTAGCTGCGGTACATAGCATGAGTTGTGAAAGAGCGTATTTTGCTTCCTACCAGGGCGTGCTATACAGATATGAACAGAGATAATACAAATCATACAAGCAATACATATAAGAACACCGGTCCCATCGAGCCATCCAGCAACCCAAATGCAATCCACTGCCCGAGAACTCAGAAAGCCGTAGTAAAATCCCGGAACTGCTCCTCCCCCATGAGCCCGTCCGCAGGCGAGGGCTGCTCCTGCCCCGGGCCCAGCGTGCTTTTGAACATGCGGATGCGCTGCAGCCGATTTTGCCAGTTCGTCCGCATCTCCTTGCGCTCCGTGTCGTTCTTCGTCTCCTTGAACACCGACGCGAACCAGTCGGCGAGCAGGCTGAGCTGCCGCACGAGCAGCGGGAGGTTCTCGGCAGAGATGAGCTTGAAGTCCCCAATGGGCGCGAACTCGGGCATCCCCGGCCCGCGCTGCACGGTGACCTTGAAGTACTCGTTTTCGTGCACGTTGTTCGAGAACGCGGCGATGCCGCCGTACGAGTGCGGTTCGATGATGATGTTGACGAACTGGAATTGCGTGGAGAGCGTGTCGAAGCGGTAGACCATGCCGGAGTCGTTCCACACGATGCGCACGTAGTCGTTGCCGATGTGCCGCTTCTTGTCGTTGCACTGCGGGTCGTGGGGCTTGTTGGGCATCATGGTGGCGGCGTGGTACAGGATCTGCCCTATGTCGTCCCACCAGGCGTACGCGTAATCGCCGTCTTCGCCGGGGTCAAGCCCTCCTGCGTAGACATCGACCTGCCCGCGCAAGTCGATGAGACGACCCAAGCCTTCGAGGAAGCGAGTGTAGGCAGGAGACCCATGAGAGTTGCGAAGGATCTCCGTCTCTTCCGTCTGCCCCGGCGCAACGTACATGATTCCGACCTTGTGCGTGTCGATGACCGGCATGCGATCCAAGCTGCTGGACAGTCGCTCGATCTGCTTCTGGTCATAGGCTGGTCGGATGGTCGATGGCGTAGGATATGGCGATAGCTGCAGAGCGAAGAAGGAAGGCAGGATAGCCACGTCTTTTCGACGCTGAGAAGGCGCGGTCTTGCTCCAGACATAGCCTGTTATGGGGTCCGGCGCTGGTGGCTCTTCGACGCCTTCCGAATTGCGGCGAATGATGTCGTCGACAGCATCGTCCTGGACACACCATCAGTTACCATAATGAAGCATAACACAAGTCGACTTACATGCAATCTCTGCAGCACAGATGCCCCGCCATCGACTGGAGGCACTGGATTCTCCGCCACAGGAAGTCCCCTCTCCATCAACAACGCAGCCGGTCCTGTGATCATGTCTGGATGCACGTCCCCTGGCCCCACCATCGGTGCATTCTCGATACGACACAGGAACTTCGTCAGCCCCGACGGCCGTCTTCCGATCACTTCCACCCATCCCACCCTGACCAGCGTGCGCACTGTGATCACAGAGTTGCCCAGCACCCACGTCCGCGAGTCCACTGCTGCCTCCTGCTGCGTCTGCTCCCCGCCGCTAGTCCCCGCCCCCGCATTCATCACAATGTCCGACAGCAGCGAGTGCGCCGGACGTGGGTCCGCCGTCGCGTACGTATACCTCGCGAGCCAGTCGAAGCATACTTCCGTGGCGTCATCGACCGCCTCGCGCCCTTCGTTCGCGAGCAGCAGCTGGCGCGTGATGTACGGCATGTGCGCGCGGCGGTCGGGCATGCGCACGGCGAGGAACCACACATAGACGATGCGGTAGGAGAGGATGCGCACGAACTGGCTGAGCGCCCACGACATCGTCGGCGACGCGCCTTCGCGGTTGTAATGCTGCAGGTATTGCAGCGCGACACCGAAGACGAGCTTGTAGTCGCTCTCGGTGAAGTTGGCGTATAGGGGCGGTATGGAGCCGACGATGGCGAGGAAGCCGAGGATGTGAACGGCCATGTCGGGGTTCGTCATGATTTGGGAGAGCTTGGTGAGGATGCTGGTCATGTATTTGGCCATGGATTGTTGGAGGTCGAATGCGGAGAGTGAGAGAGCGTGCAGGCAGCATTTGATGGTAGCAGGTTGCCGTCCGTCCAGCCCTGCCATGAACAGCTCAACGAGCGCGTTCCGCTGCTGAGTGTCGAAACACCGCCGATAGCTGATGAGCACTGATAGGGTATGGTACACCAGGCCCTGCGCATCCCTTGCCTTGAGCCCCGGCTGCCACCTATCGACGCCAGAAGCAAAGGTATCGTCCATGATCTGCGCGCCCACGGCGTTCAAGATCTGCGACATGAGCGCGCGCGAGTTCGGCCCACAAAACATATGCTTGTTGGCCAGTTGCGCAGGTAGATGACACAGGACGTACGACAGCACCTCCCAGTCCCGCTCGCCCGTGATGATTGAGAGAATGGCCTTCAGGTAGTACGACGTCGGCAGCAGCACCTGATTCGCCGGTCCGGAGGGATCGTAGCACACCAGTCCCTCGCTCGGCATGTCTGACTCCGTCACGGTGAAGGGGAGTATGTCAGATATTCGCCAGAGCATGGGTCGAGGTTTTGGAGGTGCTGGCTGCTCCGACTGCGCTGCCACTCGTGAGCGACTACGACTTGCTGTTGATCCCGAGGCCACACTTCCCCCTCGCGCTCCTCGTGACGTCCGTCGCCCGTCTCTCTGGATCACCCTCGACGGTCTGGGAGCCGTGGAAGAGACACTGCGCTCGAAGATCGGCCGACACTCATCCGGCGACTCCGGGGGTGACCTCCGTTCGATGAGCGACGCCAACGTCGACTGATGCCCATCCAAGTCAAACCCGCGCTCGCAGAAGTACAGCTGGTGGTTCCGGTCCGCCCGCAAGCGCATCACGAACTGCAAGATACATATTCGCGCGCGTCGTGACTTCGCCCCGTGACTGAGCAGGTCCACCATCTGCTTGTAGACACGCACGGCGAGGTCGAGGTGTTCCTTGACGAGTGCGTGCGGCGTGAACGCGAGCTGGCAGAATATTCGAATGAGCGCCGTCACTGCGCCCGTGACACGTGGTATGATCGCGATGGGCCGTGGTAGGGGAACCTCTACCGCGGGCTCGTCGGTCGATTCCTCCTGTTCTGTGCCTCGCTGCTGGACGGACTGAGATCGCGAGGCCGATCCGGAAGTGAGCGACGTCAACAGCGACATGATCCCCACCTCCCGCTCGCGCGTCGGACTCTGGAAGTCGCTTTGCTGGCGCGACATGCTCGGTGTTGCAGTGGTCGTGCTGAAGCTCGTGGAGTGCGGGAAACTTGGTGATGGACTCTGCTCCGCAGTGGCGAGCATGACAGTCTCCTCGTCATCCGCATCTTCTCCATCGCCCTGCGTGGCGATAGCCAGCAGCACTTCGAGATATCGTTCGATCGAGGTCTCGTCGTCTTCCGCACTCTGCCCCTCGACAGTCCGAGAAACGACCTCGTCGCCCATAATGATCCACAGGGCTTCACAGTCGTCTCCCTCCGGCGTACCCTCGACGTCCGCGGAGTCCCACCGCGCGCAAAACTCCAGGATCTGGTCAGCGAAGGGTCGTCGGTACACCGGCATGTCGCGGATGCTGTCATAGACGGCAAGGAGGGCACCCATGACCGACGCCTTCGTGCGTGGTCGCTGCGGACCAACGAGCGCTGCATTGGCCAGTAGATTTTGCCAGTTGGACAGCCATTCGGGGGAAGTGGGGTACAGGTCGTGCTGGTGCAGCATTTCTGGCGGCAGTTGAGCGGTCTCGTCGTCGGTGAGGTGGTCGGCGATGGAGAGCTGGATGGCTGAGAGTGAGGGGTAGAGGGTGGTGCCGGGGTTGCGTCCGAGGAGGGCAGCGAGATTGCGCAACAGCTCGTTTGGGGCAGATGTTGAGTGCGACTTGGACAGCAGGAAAGGAGTACCGTCCGGATTCCTGGGTGATCGATCAGGATGATAGTGATAGCCCTCGCGTAAGAAGCATACCTGAGATGCAGCACATAGCTTGCCAGCTTGAGCAAGCTCTGCCCCACCGTCTCCGCTTCATCGTCCTCCAACTGCGCATCCGAAGCATCTCTCGTCTCCAACTCCTGGAAGATATCTCGAATCATCCCCGCTG
>JAMQCK010001274.1:0-10110 GCA_024196135.1 Pleurotus ostreatus/Saccharomyces cerevisiae fusant | reverse complement strand
ACGGCGGCTTCATCCTCAATGGCAGTAAGACCTGGATCTCAAACGCTCCGGTAGCGTCAGTAATCTTGCCCTTCTGTCTTACTCCTTGCGCGCTGACGCGAGTGCCACCCTAGGGACGTCTTCATTATCTGGGCGAACTGCAAGTGGGACAACAAGATCCGTGGCTTCATCGTCGACAAGGGCCTGAAGGGGCTCTCCGCGCCGCCAATCAAGAACAAGATCGCGCTGCGTGCGTCTTTGACTGGATCTATATTCATGGACTCGGTGCGCGTTGGGCAGGATGCCCTTCTACCCAAGACCAAGGGGCTCGGCTCGCCGTTTTCGTGTCTAAACTCTGCACGGTACGTTCCTCTTGCCTCCATCCCTTCATCACATTCATTTATCTCCCTAGATATGGCATCTCCTGGGGCGTCATGGGCGCCCTCGAGGACTGCCTCATCCGCGCGCGCGAGTATGCCCTCGAGCGCACCCAGTTCAAGCGCCCGCTCGCCTCCTTCCAGCTCGTCCAGAAGAAGCTCGCGGATGCGCACACCGAGATCGCCCTCGGGCAGCTCGCCAGCTTGCAGGTCGGGCGGCTGAAGGACGCTGGCCAGGCCGCGCCGGAGATGATTAGTATGGTGAAGCGCAATAACTGCGGGAAGGCGCTCGCGCACTCGCGCATCTTGCTTGATATACTGGGCGGGAATGGGTGCACGGATGAGTGAGTGGTGGGCAACAAGGTGGTGAGGAGAGGCTGACACGTATGTTCGTAGGTATCACATAGGCCGCCATGTCAACAATTTGCAGGTCGCGAACACCTATGTGAGTCCATAAATGCACTTGATGCGCAGGTGCTGACCATACCCTTTGCAGGAGGGAACCTATGTACGTAGACCGCGATCGCACTTCGAATACAAGCTGACCTTCTGCAGGATATTCATACCCTCATTCTTGGTAAGGCCATTACCGGAATCCAAGCTTTCGCTTAGCGGGGGCAATGGTGTATAATCTCGCTCGCCCGAATACTGTCGACGAGAGACATCATTGAACCGAGCGTCCGGAAGTACATCACTACAGAATAGGCAGGAAATTGTCTACCAATCACTGTACATCACCAACAAAGCAATCGGAGTCTTTTTGGCCATCCATATCAGTGCCTCTGCGCAGCAGCTTTCTGTCAGTGAAAGGAGTCAAACATCGAATAAGGGAGGGAGCGAAGCAAGAGAAACACGTGGGTCCATGTGTGTCCATATTGACTGCCGCTTTGGGCTGTCATCGGCGCTTTGATCATCAAGGTTAGCGCGCACCGTCCTCAACCGACACAAGAAGCACCCTCAAGACCGACAATGGGCTCGACGAGGTGAGCGGAATGCTGCCAACGGCCTCTACGATGCGTCGCGCACGCTCCAGCGCGAAAGAACGGCACGGATCGGTCTACAGGCGCTGGATGGCGATCAGGCAGGATGGATGTACTTGTGCCCCGACCTGATCCCCGAAGCCTCCTCGCATCCTCGCACCCCCCTCGTATGCTGGGAACCTCGGGCTGACTGGCTGTGGCGCATAGATTGTACAGCAAGGGCCGCATCCTTGGGCACAAGCGCGCCAAGCGCAACACTCGCCCGAACACCTCCTTGCTCCAGATTGAGGGTGTGGCGACGAAGGAGGACGCCCAGTTTTACCTCGGCAAGGTGCGTTATCTGTTCTGCATATCTTTCGCATTGCTAACATAGTCTCTTACACAGCGGGTTGCCTACGTCTACAAGGCGAAGCGCGAGGTTCAGGGCTCGAAGATTCGGGTAATCTGGGGGTGCGTGCTATTTTCCTGCGTTCCTTCCTTTTCTCATCGTCCGCTAGGCGTGTCACCCGTCCACACGGCAACTCCGGTGTTGTCAAGTCAAAATTCCGCGTCAACCTCCCGCCCCGTGCGTTCGGTGCCAGCGTCCGGGTGGTGCGTCGATCACTCGATTTACTGCGATTCCGTGCTCACGCCTTACTTTCCTTCCTGCAGATGCTCTACCCCTCCACGATCTAGATCGCTTGTACACTACGATCACGCCCATGTCCCTACAGCTGTATGGCAATATGATATGCCCTATGCGCGCGTCTAAGCCCATTTTTTTCATCTGCAATCCGTTCAGTGTGATCATTACACAAAATTGGCGGAAGTCGTTGCAAGTCTGAGTTCTGATAGCCTTTCATGAGATTTGGCATGAGGCGTCCCGGACGCTCTGCCGTCAATCGACTTGTCCCTGTACAAGCGAGCAGCTTGATGCTTGATCACTAGTCACCATCATGTCGCATCGTGCGCATTGCAGATTATTTCCCGCCGAAATGCCTCAGGTGCACCCATAAGGCTCGCGTCCATATCTGTGAGACCGCGGCGGCCAGGGGTCCAGAGGACCGCCTGAGTCATCGTCACTGTCAGTTGCGAAAAGGAGATATTATCACGTGAAGCCTTGAGGTTCAAGCCGGGGCGCGCCGCGCGCCCTCGTTCACCTCCTGCACTGAGTACGCATTCAGTGTGACGACATTCTGCTCGACTTGAAGCGCATACCATTGGAATCTACGTACCGAACGAGCGTTATTCACTGGCTATATGCTGTGCAATTTGCGGTCTACCAACCTGAGCGATGAGGTCAAGTTCAGCGCCGTCACCGAGAGTTCGCGGTTCAGCTTCACTGGTCGCTTCGTTGCGCTGTACCCGACATGATACTTACAGAGCCTGATTGGCCGACACTATGTGGCGCTACGGCTCGGTAGGTAGAAACGCTAACACAAGGATCTGACACTCGCACTCAAGAAATCCATGGCCCAAACCCATATCCATTGCATATCCAGAATCCCCACAAAGCCCAAAGTCCACAGGTATGTTACAAATGATACAACGATCGAGATACTGATACCGACGACGCTCAGATGTGCAGAGCCCGCTGCGCAGGGAAGAATCGGTGCAGAGCGTCGTGATAGAAGTCGTTCTGGACGATCTTTTCGTTGGATAGCTTCCGAAGGAGCTTCGCCATCCAGAGGTGGTTGGCGTTTTGTTTTCCGGCGCATTCGTCCACGAGATCGCATGCGTACTCGAGGATGAACTCGCGGTCGTCGCGGGAGACGAGGCCGAACGACATGCGCGGGTGCCCGTCGATGTCGGCGTACCGGCGCTCGTGGAGGTTCGGCTCCTCGAACGGGTAGTCTCCCCAGGGACGGAATATGACCTCCTGGTAGACGCCGACCCCGGGCCTGTGCTTGTGCGTGCCCAGGTGCCAGCGCAGGCAGTACTCCCCCTTGCCGGGGATGTACTCCTGGAGGAGGACCTCGACGCTGTGGGACGAGTCCCTGTACCCGTTCATCAACTGCATCGAGCGAGGCGAGCTGGGCACGACCATCTTCGAGGCAGGAGCGACGGGGTGGTGAGAGAAGGTCACCGTTGGAAGAGAGAGGTAAGCCGTCAGCCATCAGCTTATATGCGCATTTGATCGAGCGACCCTGGATGCGCATGCATCCCATGAGGCAGTCACGACACCCTCGACGGCGACAACACTCACCATACGGGGACAGAAGCCGACGGAGAACAATGTCTGCACTATGTCGCCGCGCGCGAGGCTGATCCCCGATCTCTAACACCGCCCTAGATCTTTTCTGACCGTGCATGTTTGTTGATTGACTACATTATAACGTATAGAAGAAGCCCGGCTGGCCTTCGAGAGGGTGCGATAGCCTCCCCGCCCGCGACAGCTGATTCATGCGACGGAAGTGTAGGGAGGTGACGCCGACCAGCAGGATCAGCACGACTTGGGCACCGATCGTCGTCCACAAGCCTAACACGTTTTTCTGTCAGCAACGGCATGGACATGAGGACGACACCGCGTACCGGGAACATAGTCGGGAAAATCGGCCTCCCGATATACCATGGAAGCGATGATCCTGCAATACCTGATCAATTGTCGACCTCGATGCGTTGCACGGAAAGCCGCACCCTCCGACTCCGCCAAAGGTCACCGTCAGCGCGGTCTGCACGTTCCTTCACGGTTCGTCAGCAATTAGACAGCGATTCTAGTCATTGATATTTTCTAAGACTCACTTCTTGCTTTGCGAGACTGCGTTGTTGGACCCCTACTCTCAAGGTCAGTAGCCTGACCAAAATACCACGAAGCGGGACGTACGTATGACAGAATATTCGGTATGCATCCTGACGACCCTGCCGTAGCGAGGTACGTTCCTTCGCCCCGTTAGCAAGGTGTGAACAAGTCCGACCAGTAGAGCAACTCACCGAAGTATCTTACAGAGTTCTGCCTCGCAAACGCCATTAGTGACAGTCCGATGATGGTAATGAGGGCTTGTGCGACGATGAAGATGCCGCGGCGCTTGTACCTATCGGCCAAACGGGCGAACAGGACCGCGCTTGCGATCTGTAGGCAGGTGGTCAGTCTTCCCCCATGTTGGACGAGGAGACGAGCACGTACGGCGGGAAGGTATGGAAATGCACTCTGCGTGTGTATCAGTACAATGACTCTTCTAACCGTTCCCTCACCCATACCAAGATGAGCGCCTGCGCCCTGCTATATCCTATCCCGTGCAAGATCACCGACACGAAGTACGCTAATGCGTACGAAGGTATCGTTGCGCAAGCGAACATGACACCTACATGAAGGGACCGGCCGTTAACAAGACACCGCTGGTCAAGCGCAGTCGTTACGCACCGTAAGCCCACAACGTCCAGTCGCTCAGGTGCCGCAGGACCGTATGCAGCGTCAACTCATCAGGCATCGCATCGCCGCGATCATCCTCTATGCGCTTCAGCACGTACGCCGTCTCCTCTGGCGTCAGGAACGTGTTGCGATCCGGGAACTCGGGAAGCAGCCAAAACGCAAGCCCGCCGAGCAGTACGGTGGCGGCGCCCTCGACCACAAAGATCCATTGCCAGCCGTGCAGACCGCCCTTGCCATTGAGCATGTTTAGACCGTAGGCGAGGATCTGCGAAAAGCCTGCGGTCGCAAGGGACGAGAGGTAGAAGATCGCAAGTCTAAGAACGTCGTTCAACGAGCTGCGCGATTGCGAAAGGAGCAATGAACCTACCTCGTCTGGACCTCATATCTGGTATACCTGACAACATCGTCAGCTGTTTCGCCCCTACTGATGAACTGGCGCAGGACTCACCAGGTCGAAATGACCATAACAAGTCCCGGAAAGAAGGCGGCCTCTAGCGCACCAAGCAACACCCGACCTGGTGATTAGCCTTCAGCTATCTGCGGTATGAAAGCTTATGCTTCACTTACAGAGCGTCAGATATCCCCAGGATGATACGAAGCCCATTCCAACCTGGACCGCGCCCCAGCCGACGACGATAGCCGATAACCAAGCTCGGACGCCAAACTTCCGTAGTAATAAATTTCCTGGGACCTGGCTGCAAACGTTAGAGGTGAGTGGCGTCCAGATGGCAGCGCGGTCCCGCTCACAATAGGATGTAGGGGATGAAGTACATGCACGTAGCTATGCTGTAGCGCGCTCCTTTGTTTAGCTCCTGCGAAAGTTTACTTCGGTGAGCGCTTCATCACGTACAGACTAAGGCGAGCTCACCAAATCGTCTCCCATCCCAGCCGTCCTCGCCGAACCCATGTTTATTCGGTCAATCAAGGAAAAGGCATATAGACCAGCGAACAGCGGCAGGATACGGCAATCGATACGCAACCTGCACGCAGCTCAGTGTCATCCTCAACATCCCAAGGCCTCACGACCAGTACGCACATAAGGCGGCGATGCGAAATACGTCCCGCGGCGGGAGTCGCAGCCATCTTGAGTTCCGGCAGCTCGCAACCCGAGCCCGAGCTCTTGTACTTGTCTTCCTCGGACTGTGTGTCCGTATTGTCAGTCGGAGGGGTGAAGCAGACGTCCATGATAGTGAGGGGCGAAGGCGCTAGGGCAGAAATTAATCAACTCATCCGCGTCTTCGCCTATATAGCCTCCACCCGGCCACCGGCCCACATACCGCCCGTGCGTGCCTCTCGTAAACCTACCAAACTGATCCCCTTCTGACGCGCATCCTTGCTGAAGTGAATGCCCCGGCTCGCCTAAACTCTTCCTTCTGACGTCCCCACCACACTAATCGCGTCCTGGAAAAGCATGCTGACATGCACGGATCCCCACCGCCTTCCTTTTCTGCTTCCATTTGCCTCACGGAAAACCCTGATGGAATGGCGCTGCAACCTCCGTCTGTGACGGACTTGGCCTTTTGTGTTCGTAGGTATGTGCCGAGCAAGGACTGCCCAAATAACCTTAACTCCCTGCGCGCTTATCCTGACAACCATTGAGGAATCGCCGCTAAACGTGCAACGAGGCGTCTTTGTAAAGGCCTGGCTCGCCTACATTGACGCATCGCCCTCAATGTGCGTAGTCTCTGCCGTTTGTGCAAGCTAATGCTGTCTGATAGAGTGCTCCATCCCGTGAGAGGCGGCACAGATCAGAGCTGGTAAGCGCGTCCTTAGTGGCTGCCCTAGCTCGAGGGGCGGAGCCATGGAAGCACTGGAAAGATGGGCGGAGCACGGGCAGAGTCCTCGCCCGTGTCCGAGGGGGGCGGGCTGCATGATCATCCAGCGACGCACCTCACTGGTGGTAATTCAGAGTCGTTGAACTTAGCGCAGTCCCTCACAAGGCAACAGCATCTGCAACGTATATCAAGGCAGGAAGATATATACACAAGTCTCCAACGCACTCTCCAATGAGAGTATCCAATACAGTATAACCTCGCAATGAGGTATGTCTCCTAGTCCAATAACGAAAAACAAGTCGAGATCACTGACTCGAGTCAAAGCCTCCGACGCGTATCGGCGCCGTCGAGTCGATTCACAGAGTGTACAGGAACCGCGCGACACCGTCCTGCGCAATCAAGCGGCGCCTGCGCGCGTTCTGTACGTGAAAGTATGCCGACATGCCAGCCAGCAACACTAACAGCATACCCTGGCAGGCGATCGTGGTGATCGCCCCCGGCCGGTATCGTGGCGCGTCCTGCTGCCTGAAGACAGTGGTCGCCATTATTCCTGGAAGACATCACGAGTGAGTCACGAGCTGGGCCGCGTGCTACCATCCCAGAGCACGAGGACGGTGTTTTCTCACCTCCGATGCCTCCAAAGGAGACTACGAGCGCGGTAGTGACCGCGCGCTTGGACTGCGAGACGATGTTGTTGGCGGACTGCAGAGGTGTGTCAACCATCCAGTGAACTCCGCACAAATTCAGGACGCACATATGCCAGGATTCCCGGGACCGCAGCCGAGGCGCCACAATTGGTGAGGAAGAGCCCTGATCAGCGGTGAGTCCGAGTACGATCGTCGAGCTAGCAGGTTAATCTCACCGAAATACCGCACTCCGGGTTGGGACGCGTACGCCGTCGCAAGCACTCCCGCCGTGGTCATGAGTGCTAGGATGGCAATGAACCCAGCGCGATGGCGGGTCCGGTCGGATAGGTACGAGAAGACGATGATCGTGGCTGCCTGAAGATTGACGGACGCTGTAAGCACAGGTTGATCTGCACGTCGCGCTAGAGCGGGTCTCACCGCTGCGATATACGGAGGGGCGCTCTGAAGGTAGGTCGTTAGCCCGCGATCGCGTCCCAGATCGTTGACAACGTACCAACAGCAGCGTCTTCGATATGCTCCAGCCCATACCATCGTGCAATATGATGGGCATGAAAAACCCGACGCTGTAAGCCGGCATCGTTGCCGCGATGTACATAAAGCCTGGGACGAGCCCAGCGTCAGCCTCGAAGGTCGCAGCAGACAGAAACAGGTACGCACCATACACCCATATCTTCCAGTCCATCAGGTGCTGGCGCACCTTTGCCCACGACATCGCGTCCGGCAGGGCATCGCCTCGATCGTCTTCGATGCGCCAGAGCACATACGCCGTTTCCGCCGTTGTAAGGAACCTATTCCGGTCCGGAAAGTCTGACACAAAAAACCAGGTCACCGCGCCAAAGAGGATGGTTATTGCGCCCTCGATGATCTGAACGAAGGCCAGTCAGACCAGTCGCCTTGGAAAGCAGACATCTTAGACGTCCGTCTCGCTGAGCACTCACAAATATATACGCCCATCCCGGGGTCTTGCTGATATTCCCGAGCAGGCTGACCGCGTACGCGAATATCGGGCTAAATCCCGCGACGAAGACGGAGACGAGATAGAACGCGCCAAGCCTGCCGCGGAAGCGGATGATGAGCGCGGCTCGAGAAGCAGCAGCGAAGGCGGACGGACCGTGTCTGGACCTCGTGGCGTTTATACCTGACGAAGAGGACGGTGAGTTATACTAACTCTCGTTCGCGGAGGTTAAGTAGGGGCGGCCAAGCAGGGGGACGTTGAGTAGAGTGTAAGGCCCATGACTGCTCACCAGGTCGTGATGATGAAGACGAGGGCGCAGAAGAAGCCAGCCTGCGGTGGGGGGTTAGTCCGTCGCCGCATTCTCCTTTATGGCCGGCGCGGGGAGTGCGTACCTCAAAAGCTCCGAGGAGCGCTCTGGAGATGGCAACTCGTAAGCTCCGTGGCTATCCGGAAATTCATCTCACGCACCTCAGTACGGCAAGCGTCGTCCAGTTGGGCACGAAGCCCATCGCGAGCTGGACGATGCCCCAGGAGACGACGCAGCCAGCGAGCCAGCGCCGCGCGCCGACCTTGCGTGCGATGATGTTGCACGGGAGCTGCCTAGATGGAAGGTGAGTGGTGTACGGTCGACTATGTGGCTGAAGACTTACAGGACGATGTACGGGACGAAGTAGATCAGGGATACGATGCTGTAACGGGCGCCAACGCTGAGGCCCTGGATACAAGGTCGGATATCTTGTCAGTATCTGTGGAGACGGCTTACGATACTGGCGTCCAACCCGGCAACGCGAGCGACGGATAGGTTGGACCTGTCGACGAGAGCCAACGCGTAGAGCGCGCCCAGCAGAGGCAACATGCGCATGTCAATCTTTCGTCTGGAAACAATTCATCGCTCAACCCTTCGTCGACCAGCATGGACTACTCACAGCAGTCGTCGTTCGTCTATGGCGCCACTATCGCCATCCGACAATACCGCACCCTTCTCTTCATCCGCTTGTCGCTGGTCGATCTTCAACGCCACCAACTTCGATGGGTCCTCCGTCTCATGTCGCAAGTCTTCCGTCGAAGTCATGTCACTGTCGTCGGTGGGTCGTACGCTGTCGTCGTCGTTGTGCGCAAGTGCGCCGCAGTGCAAGGGGGGCCGTAACGCAGTGCTCGCAGGACGCAAGCTGGAAGCAAGTCGCGAAGATAAAAAAGCCTTCAAGCGCCCCGTCAAAAGGCTGCGAACTCGCGAACCCCAGAGCCCAGGCACTGCACCCGCGCGTCAGCGATTGTACGCCCGCGTCCCCTCTCCCGCCGTAAGTACGCGCCCACGCCGAGCTTATCCGAGCGACCGTTCTTCGGAGATGACACGCGCGCAGGGGGAGAAGATCCAAAGCTTGAGGCTGCCCCCGCCCGCCGCGCCCCGGTTGACAAGCAGCCACCCCCCGCGCTACGGCTAGCACGCAGATGACCGGTCGCCTGGGCCAGCCACCGGCGCGCTATGGGCCCACACCCATATGAAGCCCGACTTGGGGTCTGACTGCCCCTCGTGAGGCTTGACGCGAGCGCAGGAAAACACCGGAAGAGCGCGCGCTCTATCGCCCGCGACGACGTTTGTGGGCTGTCGACGACCGGCCTCTTCCTGTCGCGGCGTCGCAGCTTGTCTTGTCGCTGACAGTTGCACCATGTCCTTGTCGCGCAATTCCGGAGCCGAGCACAATCCGGAGGCCACGAGCGACCCATGTTTGAGCATCCCGAAGCTGGCGATGCGTATCCAGCCAGCTTGGAGCAGGTGAGGCATATCGGGGCAAGTATGGCCTTTACGACAAGCCAGAGTTGGTCGTCGATCGCAGCCTAGGATGGACATCGAAGGGATCATCAGAAGTTCAGAAGGTCTGGGAAGCATTGGGGGTGTTGCGAGATCGTCTGCTTGCCCCTTCATGTCCGATTTTGTGCAGTCCGCGGAGCACCTTGAATGCTTCAAAGGAACTTCGCCTTTACCCAGCGCGGCGTCCTTCCAGTACAACAAGGCCCGTCTCGCAAGCGTAACAAACCGCAACAGAGCC
>JAMQCK010001272.1:0-10168 GCA_024196135.1 Pleurotus ostreatus/Saccharomyces cerevisiae fusant | reverse complement strand
GGCGGCGGATCAGGTGTGTGGGGGAACTCGTTCTATTGCAGCCCTGCACGATGTCAGACACGACCCGCGTCGAGGTGCGTGCGCGCGTACCGATGCCCGAAAACAGACCGCCGATGGGAAACCACGGTCTGCGATCGTGTTGAACAATGGGATAATGCGAATAAAGGTGGGTCTGCAGAATATCTGAGTGGTGTGACGGGGGACGTAAGGGACATTTTCCTGCCTGTTTGTTGTCGGATGGCGACGCCGGAGACCCCTTTGCTTGTGACTAAAATGCTGATTTCAGAGTCACCACGAGGGTGTCTGCTCGCTTCCACTCGGCGGTGGGCGTCCTAGAAGCCTGGATTCGGGCGGGACGCACGGCGGGGCGGCTAGAGGCGGCGGCGGGGAATGAGTTTATCGTGCTGTCCAGCGTTACGGCGTCACAGCTGGGACACGTGTGACAGCAACCGGAAACTGGCCGGGCCCCGGATCAGCAGGTTGAACTTTGATTGCCATCTCGTCGACATCATGCATGTGTTCTCGCGCCTCCTGCCCTCCCTCGCAAGCGCATACGCTCTCCAAGCTGGTAGCTGCCGGTCTCTCTCTGCGTCGGCATGGCTGACTTTCTGTAGCGTTTGCCCTTTACTGTGTGCCGACGCAGAACGACATATTTTACGACCTTGCGGGCTCACTGGGTTTCTTGTCGACGACGTTCATCTCGCTCTACTACCCCCACCTGAAGGCGAAATTCAATGGGCAACCTGGCTCCCTTCCGAGTCTTCTGTCTTTTGCACCTCGTCAGCTTCTTCTCTCAGGCGCTCTGAGCATTTGGACTATTCGTTTGGGTCTCTTCTTCCTGTTCCCCGTGCGTTGGCCACATTTTGTGGCACTGCACATAAACTCACATTTATCACAAGCGCGCCCTCAAGAATGGTGGCGACAGCCGCTTCGATGAAATCAAGAAAGAGCCCGTGAAGTTCACTCTCTTCTGGCTCGGCCAGGGTCTGCTTACGCGTCCTTCGGGTCTTGTTCGCTTCTGATGCCACCCTAGCCACATGGGTCTTCCTCGTTGGGCTGCCGGTTTACATGGCTAACACCCTTCCGGCCTCTCTTCACCCGCCGCTCGGTGCACGCGACTATCTCTCTTTCGGCCTTTTTGCTGGGTCGCTACTGTTCGAGATGATCGCGGACAAACAGAAGAGCAATTGGAGGGCGGCCAAGAACGCCAAACAGCACGATGAGAAGTTTATTTCGTCTGGTCTGTGGAGCATCAGCCGCCACCCTAAGTAAGCGCTCTCGCTTGCTTGCTGCTGGTTGACTATATGTTCGGCTTTAGCTATGTCGGCGAGGTTGGCATCCAGGCGGGTATTTGGGCGCTAGCAACCGGTACTTTACAAGCTGGCTACTTCCCTCCCGGCTCTATCGCGCTGGCGGGCTTGAGCCCAATCGTCACCTACTTTTTACTACGCAAGGTACGCTCTTTTTCCTCCGCCTCACACCCGAAACGAATCTCCAAAGGTATCTGGTGTTCCTCCTCTCGAAGAAGCAGGCGACAAGAAGTTCGGCAACGACCTCGGCTGGGCGCACTACAAAAAGTGAGTGACAGTCGTTGATGTTAGTGAACCATCGTTCATTTGCCGGCGTCAGGACTGTGCCCATCTTCTGGCCTGGTGTGTCCCCGGAGTAAACGGACGAATGCATTCTTTCGAGGCCGAAAAGCAATTGTACAACAGCATATACACGGACTTTTTTTGGAACTGTACCAAATAATGGTATCATACACGACTTGTAATCTGAGGCAAAATGAGAATCTTGGTAACCGTCGACCTAACCCAAGACCAAAGAGACATCCTCCAGCAAGACGCCTTCGCTACCTATGATCTGCGTAGGCGCCGCGAACGACATGTTTGCTACGTGTAGAGAGTTGCCCGAGATTCCCATGGTGGTCTGATATAGGTAGGACACGCCGTCGATGTCTGCGACGGTGTACAAGCGCGTTGCTCGAATTTGTACGGTCGTGGACTCGCCGAGCGGAAGAGTGTAGTCGAGGGGATAGAACTGGTTGGTGGCAATGTCCTGGAAGGTCAAAGACGAGACGAGGAGGGCGGTGTCCGTTCCTGCGAATATGGTCCCGTCATCGGCGTCGGGCGTGACAGTGAAGGTCAAGGTGTACGGCGGTCCGACAGATGGGTACGAGGTATTCGTCGGCACATCGTCGAGCGTCGTGTAGTTGAACAGCGTCGAGCCCGGAGGTGCGCTCCGCACGGCGCGATTCAGATTCTGTCCGGGCGCCTTCGCCTCCAGGATCGGGTACACCTCTTCGAACTGCTCCTGCGTGAGCTCCGTATCCCGCACACCCGACCCCGCCCACGCCTTCTCCGCGAACGTCGCGATGCTCTTCGCCACCTGGAAATACACATCCAGCGGCGTTGACGCATTATTTCCATAGTCGTTCCACAGCGCCATGATCGACCCTCGCAGCAATGGGTTATCAACCGCCGTGTTATTCGATTCATCGTCCGCGCTGAAGATATTCGGCGCCCATCCACCACCGTCCGGCGCGCCGCCCCAGAGGAGGTCCTGGTCGAGCTCGTAGGGGAAGTAGGGCGAGTACTTCCCGACCATGTAGAGGAAGCGCTGCTCGGAGTTGATGACACGGTAGCCCTGGTCCATGAGCTGCACCGGGATCGAGTCACCGGGAAAGTTCCAATGCTGGATCGTCACGTCCTTCGAGACCGACGACGTATCGCTCGGCTCGTACGTGCCCCAGATGCGCGTATCCTTCCCGCTCTGGTCGGCGACGTACGACGCCATGTCGTTGACGAAGGCAACGTAATCGTCCGCGAGCGAGCTGTCGTACTCGTCCGCGCCGATGGAGACCTCGGAGGCGGTGAACCAGGGGAGGACCTCGTCCCAGGCGGCTTTTACGACGGCAGTGGACTCGGGGAGGGAGAGGTTGAGGAAGTCGGGCGCGAGGGGGATGGCGAGCTCGGGTTTCCATTTGGTGAAGACGAGGGAGTGGCCGGGGGTGTCGATCTCGGGGATGAGGGTGACACCGTGTGCGGTGCAGGTGGATTGGAGGGCGGTGAAGTCGTTGTAGGACCACGTTTCGTTTTCCATTCCCACGACCAGGCCAGCAATGGGAGAGCCTTCGGATGGCTGCAGACGGAATGCTGCATAGTCCTCCTTCCACGCGTCTCCCGCGGTATGCAGGTGTGGATCGTTGTAGATGAAGTCGGAAACGTGCAGATGCAACGTTTGCAACTTGAAAAAAGACGCATATACGCACAAGTCGGCTACTCTGTTTAGCATGGCGCATTAGCATCGCGTGAAAAGCAAGCTTACCAACGAAAGAGGTCTCGAAGTAATGCCGAGCAACATCCAGCATGAAGCCGCGAACTTCCCAGCCAGGCGAATCAGATCCACTGCCCGTGGGTATCTGCAGGACATCCGAGTCGCCTGAGGCGCTCAGGATAGCCTGCTGCAGCAAAGTGCGGGTACCCCACCATGTCCCAAGAGCGCCAGAGCCCGAGATGGTGTACGTCGTCTCGGTGATCTCGAAGTTGTAGCCCTCCAAGGTGCTGTCGCCATTATAGAGCGTGTGATCCGAGTCTCCGATGGTCAGAAAGACGACGGGCTGATCTGCGCCCTCAGCGTTGGGCGCGGTGGTGACTACAGGCAGCTCGGTGAAGTTGGTTATCCAGATGAGGTCTTCCCGAAAGGTAGCAGCATAGTCCGCAAGCTCGTCCACAAAGTTCTCGTCGACAAAAATTCGAAGGTCTGGCGTTATGGAGAAAGAACCCCCACCCTCTGACGCGGTGAACTCTGCGACCGAAGGAATCTGAGGGGATAGCTGCGCTCTGGCGACTCCGAGCAGTTGAGTGAACAAGACAACGACACAGACCAGAGCGCGCATCGTGACAGCGCTAGAGAAGCAGAGAGGAGCGTTGCCAGCATTAGAAGACACTTGATAAGAGGCTGCGTGGGACCCTAGAGTCAGAAGACGAGGCTTCGAAGCGGAGCAAAGTAGGACAATGCAGCCGCATGGCGCAGATAACCGGCATTGCCAGTGGGTATTACAAAGAAGGCACAGCGAGAAAAGCGATACTGAAGGGGTTACTGTGACTACTGATCTGGGGAGACATTCCCATTTTCTGGCAAGTGAGGGGTCTGGAGAAATAAGTTTGCAAGTCTGAAGTCAAAATTTCCCCTTCTCTGCATCAGCGAACTCGGCAAAGGCCGAGCCCTGAACGCGGCCCGCATGGTCAAAGCGGTCCCTTGTCCTGAACTTCCATTTCCACTCGCGCTTTGTTCTGGCGTCGCGTCGTACACCTCATAGACGCGTCTGCATAAACCCAAGCACCCCTCCCGCGTCCGAAATTGCGCACTAGTCTCAACGTGACCCCCCGCACTAAATCCATACTCGCATGTCGGTGGACGTCGATACTCTCTTGCAGGAACGGCTCGATCAGCTAAAGCGAGTGGCTTGGAACATGTTCGCTTCGGTGAGACTAACGATGGCACACAGTGAGATAAGGGCACGAAGAAATGCCCAGCTGCGCGAGATGCACCGTTTATGGGTGCATAGGGATAACATCTGCGCTGTAAGGTATCCCAAGGCGGAAGAGGCGGACGTACAAGAGTTCCTGGAGCAGTTTGACTTGGTCGAGCAGTGCGTGCCTGTGCTGTACGACATTGTCATGTACTTACCCCGTCCAGCCCGGAGACCGGGACCGTCGAATACTTCATGGAGAACGAAGTCCTTCCGTCCAATATCGGTGGCCTACTCCGCGCGCACGCCCCCTCGGTTCATGCGCATGCTAGCGGCACTGGCATAGAGAGAGAAGGCAGCCCTAGCTCGTCCGATGATGTCCCACTCGTCCGTCAGCAATCACGCTCGCACTTCAGCGAGCCAGATGTCACTATGTCGGACGTTGCGGACGACGAGGAGAAGGTTCAGGTTGATGCCTCGGCTGCCTCACCATCCCCCGCCCCCCAGGCAGACAGGTCCCCATCGCCTCTGGTAGCAAAGTCAGAACCCGAAGAGCCCTCTGCAACCCTGTTCTCTACACCCGCGGGCCAAGCGGAAGCATCCAACATGGACGATGATCATCTTTCCACCCCTCCAGAAGATACCGCCCCGCCTCCAGCAATATCGTCCGCAGCGCCATCCGTGTTATCGTCTCCACTACAACAAGAACCATGGGTACCTGAGCAGCCACAGGGACGCTATCCGCCAGACGCTCGCTCATCAGAGGGTGTCAATGAGATTCCCAAGGTCGAATCGGAGGATGCAGCCCACACCATATCCGGCTTTACAGTCGAGTCGACACAGCCGACGACTACAGTTGATGAACAACAGGCGGACGCTATGGACGTCGACGAAGCAGAGAATACAGGCAGCGGCGAGGTCGAGGAGGCTGCCTCAATTGCGAAATACGAGGCGGCGTCTCCTCAATACCAGCCCACCCTGTCACAAGCGCCACAGATGGCAGGCCCGTCAACAACACCACTTGCACCGCTTTCCATCGCACCTGCAGACCTGCACTACGGTGTACTACCTTCCACTGCGTCCGAAGACCCCTTGACTCGGTGCTTGGGACGTATCGTCACCTTGCGCAACAAAGCGCGTTCGCCATCCCCTCCGCCACAATACGACTTTAGCAACTTCCAGGCCGAAGTCAAACCCCCCGCTACGCCGCCGGGCCCTCCTCCCCCTGTCTACGCCCCCGAACCCTACGATCCTGGCTATACGCTACCCAGCCTATCTGAGCTCCCCGCCGACTTCAACAAGAAGGCGACTAGTCGCAAGCGCAAGCGCGACAAGCAGGAGATCAAGAGGAAAGAGCAGTGGCAGCCCATTGGCTTGAACGAGTGGGGAGCCGCTATCCGGGCCAATCCTGTCTGGAAGAAGGTCTCCAAGTCTACGAAGTGTTTGACGACAAAGGAGTGGGGTGTAAGTGTTGATATGTGGTCGATGTGGTCAGTGACTGACCAAATGCCTTACAGATCGCATACGCTGAGCTGAAGCTGATACGCACGCTCGACCGGATGGAGTTGATGAAGGACTACGGCCGCTGGAGCTTCCGTCAGCCCAAGAAACAGAGGAATGTCGGCGTCATCGCGAAAACCCACTGGGATTATCTCATGGACGAGATGGTGAATAAATACCGCCACACTTCTTTGATCCTATATGCTAAGCAGTTCGCAGCAATGGATGCGGACTGACTTCCGGGAGGAGCGACGATGGAAGTACGCCGTCGCCTTCAACATCGCGACTGCCGTGTTGGAATGGCACGCCGCGGGTGACCCTGAGACACGGGTAGCGAAAGGCATCTGTGTCAAGTGGAAGCGACCTCCGCCACCGGAGGACGTGACCATGGGTGATGCTGACGCAGAGGCGGCCGACGATCAGGGTATGGAGGTTGACGATGGTACGCAATCACCCTCAAGGGCAGATGGTCCCATCGTCGACTACGGCTCAGAAGAGGAGGACGACGACGAGCAGGAGAAGCTTGTTGCCGACGAGCTGCAGCAACCTGAATCCTTGTTTGATGATGCGCTTCAGACTGCTGAACGTGCGGCGCATGATCCTGGCATAGGCATGACGGAGGCCGACCTCAAGCACGAGGACGTCGAGCCTACATCCATTCTGGGCGATAATGCCATGGCCGTCGACGGGCCCTCTGGCACATTGTCACCCCAGAAGGCCGGTGCAATAAGTGCGACGCCGGTCATCAGTGGGCTGAAGACGGATTCGACGGACCCTGCGCTCCACACGACCTCGGAGAAGGTGGCAGCCCGCCCAGACGCACCTCCCGTCAAGCATCACAAGTCCAGTGCTTTTGCCGGCCTGCGGGAGCGCATCGCGTACTCCGACTCCGACAAGCTCTTCCTCGAGTTGGACGACTTCGTCCTGCAGCACGATGGGAGGGATACCGTCTCTGATCTAGCCGACATCTTCGCCGACTTGCAGCCATACGCCTTGTTCGATCCGCCCTCATCCACCCCCGCCCCTTCACTCACCGATGGAAAGGAGAAGGATCGGCGGAAGAGGAAAGAGGCGGACAAGTTCGACCCGCATCGCCGCGTGGACGAGACCATGGTCACGAAGCTCTACCCCGTCGGCAAGTTCATGCACACCAAGCCCACGCTCCTTGGCCCCCTCCAGCCCGCGCACAAATGGCAAGACGGGCACTGGGTCAACCTCGACGACAGCGCCGTCGCGCCAGAGGAGCCGCAGCCCCGCGGTGGCAGTAACGAGCCTCATAATAGTCTGTGGCCTGCCAACCCTAACCACCCTCGCGTGGACTACGAGAAGAAGTATGGGCAGGGCGACCGCCGCCGGATGGAGCCCTGGACCCCCGCCGAGGACGCGCAGCTCAAGGCGCTCGCAGACCGCTTCAATCAGAACTTCGCGCTCGTCGCGGAGGCGTTTAACGCGGGCGTCACCATCGCGCGGCGCACGGAGCGCGAGTGCTTTGAGCGGTACGCGGAGAAGTGGCCGCGGCCGGCGACGAGGTTGGATCAGATGGCCATGGCTGCACAGGGCGGGAGTGAGGTGTCTCCGCCACCGCCGACGCCATCGACGAGCATGATGACGCGCGGGGTCAAGCGAGGGAGCATCTCGACACCGACCGCGCCGATCATCACTGGCGTCGGGGGCAGCGAGCAGCGCAAGCGGAGGAGGCATACGGCGGTCACGGAGGTTGTCCGTCGCGGGGCGAAGAAGCGCATAGAGAACCAACAGAAGCAGCTAGGTTTGTCGGACGCACTCGCGTGAAGGAACGTGCCGTGAGCTAACCCCGCCGTGCAGCCCAGCGAAAGCCGTCTGTCGTTCATGAGACGCACAACCAGTACAACAAGTATCCGAGGTTGTCTCCTGCTGAACTGAGTCGCATGAAGGCAGAGAGGGAGGCCCGCGTCGAGAATGACATGGCGATTGCGCGCCGTCGGCAAGAAGAGCTCGTGGCCCGGCAGGCCATGGCAGCGCGTCAGCAGCAACAACAGCAACAGCAGACTGTGAGTCCTATTGACTGTTCAGCATAGAATATAGCGTTGATCACATTCTACGTATAGGGCCAAGCTCAGCCACAACCGGGACAGCCGCATCCGCAAGCCATTGCCCAACCAGCTGCACCCGCGCAGAATGTGCAACAGCCTGTCGCGCAGATCCCACCCGCCCAACAACCCCAGCAGCACCCCCAGCAATTGCAGCAGATGCAGACCGCCAACGGCCAGCGTGCAGGCAGCACTGGCGCCCTCGCCGTCCCGCAGACCACGCGCGGCGCCGTGCAGAACATCTCTGGCCAGCCGCGCGCGGGCTCCTCCGCGTCGGGCACGCCACGCATCTCGCCTCAGCAGATCCTGCAAGCCCAGCAGGCCGCCGCGCGACAAAACCAGATGCTCGCGCAGTCGCACGCGATGGCGTCGCCGGCTCAGTCGCCGCCGCTGCCGACTGGCACGCCTGTGAACGCGACGAACTCGCCGCGTCCGCCGAGTGCGCAGGCTGGGGCGGGGCAGCGGGCGTCGTACTATATCCCGAATATGACGGCGGAGCAGATGATGCAGCTGTCGAGGCATCCTCAGTTGATGGTGAGCGGGGTTTCGCGAAATGGCAATCGAAGTCGTGCTGATTAGCGCCTGCAGTATGGCCCGTATCACCAGGCCGCGCAGTCTCAGCAACAGCAGCAGCCCCAGCAATCGCCACAACAGCAGCAGGCTATTCCTCAACCTGCGCAACAGCCTCCCCAGCAGCAATAATTCGGTGTTTTCGGTCTCAGTTTACCTGTTCTTGTTACTCTTCTCTCTGGTGTTTTCTCATCGTGTGTATCTTCGCAATGTATCTGTTGTCTCTGCTCGGAGGTCCACTGCAATCATACCCGAACACCCATGAGTTCAGTACAGGAAACGCGCGGGACCTGAACTTGGTTGTCACCTGTTTGTTCGCTTTTGTTTGTTCGTTTTGCGGCGTTTAGCTTGAGACGCCGCATGCTCAAGCGCTCATGATTGAGTGGTTTCCAAGGCCAGCGCAGAGTGCTTGTGCACACCTGACCAGAAGCGGACGGGCTGCCGCGCTTGACAAGGATTGGCATGAGCACTGGAGCGCCCATACACGCCACGTCTTGATTTGGCCATGGCAGCCGAAATCTTGGCGCTAGATTCCAACGCAATGGCACTCGGAAGACCTCGGATACGTCTAAGTTCCACCACTGGGTCCGGGTGCTTGTAGAATGCGGGCACCAGCAGCCGCTGGACAGCGGTGCGGGGGATTGCATCGGCCGGCGGCACGGGGAGAGCGGCCCTTTCTGTCCTAAAAGGGAACCGGGCGCCGTTTGCCACGGCCCTCGATCAACCCCGCAAAGTCCTCGGCATCGAGCACGAAACGCCGAGAAATTGAAAAGCGTGGGCTTGCGCCTTGTCCTTCGACGTCCATCACCCCCGCGCCTCATAGGTTTCGCAGCTGCTCGTCGTCCCCGGTGACGACGACGCCCTCGCTCCTTTTCTTCATCTTCACCTCCCCGCTTCTCCACAATCGCCGACGGCGCACAGCATCTTTGTGAGCTTGTCACGTCCTCGCGTGTGGCTGACCGGCAGCTGAAGGCGGCATTCAGGTCTTCAAATTAATCGCGCCGGTCTAGACGACCTCGTATCTGCCCCCCATGTCGTCCACTCCAGTGACGGCGACTACGCCCTACGATCCAGTACCCCGTCATGAAGCCGACTCGCCCGCGCCAGGCCTGCATGAGTCCTTCGCCAACCAGCAGGGAGCCATGATGTCGGAGACGAACTCGATGGACATCCCTTCTGGCGCTGCCCAGCCACGCTTCATCGGTACCGCCCTCTACGATGATCCATCTGGCCCCCACGTCCGCGACTCCTACGTCTCCTCCGGCTCTCCCTCCCTGCGCGACCAATCTGTCAATGACTCCGTGTACGCGCTCAACGATGGTACCCTGGACTCTCGCCGGCCCCTCGCGGACACCCTCTACTCGGGCGGGTACAGAGACGATCCCGAACAGTTCGACGATCAGCCTGGCGTGGCGATGTCACCCATGAACTCGGATCGAAGTCGGTACATGGAAGAGAAGCGGGCGACATATGCCGCTCCGCGTGCAAAATCGAAGCGCATAATGATCATGGCCGCGGTCGCCGCCGTTATCCTCCTCATCCTTGCCATCGTCAT
>JAMQCK010001271.1:0-10180 GCA_024196135.1 Pleurotus ostreatus/Saccharomyces cerevisiae fusant | reverse complement strand
GTCCAGCCTGCGTACTGTCAGAGTGGACTGGGCGTCGCTGTCGCTTTTAGAATGCCTGAAGAGCGCAACACCGCCCCAGCAGGTCCGGGTCGTCGTCGATGGTTACGTCGGCACCCAGGCGTCGGATGAGGAGCTCGCTCAAGCCAGTGGCATTCTTGGCGGTTCGCATTGGGCCAGGATCGCGTTTGTAGACTCCCCTCTTCAACATCTGCTACGTAAGTCCTCAGTTCTGCGCAAGATTTGTGCTGACGGGTCAGGACACGAACATGTGATTGAGCAACGGCGTACGCATCTCAAGGAAGCCCTGAATATGCCGGATATTGAGTTCGTATGATGTATACTTTGTTCTTGATGGTGTTGTTTCATGACGGTCGCCCTGCGTGTTGCCGCCTCACATATGTAGAGAAAGTGTTTTACGTCTTTGTGTTCGTGGCTAAGTGCGCATCGAGGCGTGTTTGATAATGACGCATTGCGCTGCGCTGCGCGGGTCGCCGCGGTCCACATGCTCTCGCCACCTCGTTCATTGCGTTCGTCCGACGTCAGAGCTGTCTTGGCATTGCTATTGAGTTGCTTACGAGCTCGGTCTACATGTACTCGCGCGCCAATTCCGCGCGGCCGCCGATTGCTCACCTACCTGGGCATAAGATGGGAGCCTGTCTTGGATGAGGCGCGTTTGGTCGCCATGATCTATACGGTCTCGGTTCCACGGCAAAATGAAGCACGTGACGCACGTGGACGTCATGGGGTCGTGATCACTTCCGGGCCGATTCGCTTCCCACGCTTTTCGCTCCTTGTCTACTTCTTCCTTGATCATCGGCATCTACCTGCCCGCAATGTGCTCCCTGCGCTTCATCAAACTGGCGATACTGCCCTTGGGGGCGATGTTCTGGACGCGCTTGGTAAGCAACGTTGGCCTGCAGAAGACTGTGTTTGAACTGGATGGTGCGTCGAACATACCCCTTTCATATCCTTTCCCTGACATGAGTATAGATTACTACGAAGACGCTGCACTCTTCTGCCTCCGTTTGTTGCTTTGGACCGCCTTGGCATCTATCACCTTCGACGACGTTCTCGTGCTCGCGCGAGCAGCCCGAGTCGGCTCGGTGTGCTTGCGTTGCCTCATGCGCTGCCCCCTTCGCTGGGGAGTCGATTTGCAGATGTGCCGCGCGGCGAAGACGATGACATGTAGATATGCGGCGCTTGTTCTTTCTCTAGCGGCTGTACCTGCCCTGACCTGCTTTGTCGACACGTCGCCCCTGGAATATAGCCCCTATTCCCCTCTTCACTTGCCGCTTCGTGGGACCGGTGCTCGCAAAGCAGTACCCGGCGTTAAGCATACATTTATGCCCGACGAGATCGTGCGTCATATGTGCAGAGAAGAAGATAAAATAGATGCGCATAGTTGGGGGTACAACTTCGCGACAATGATCCACATTGACCAGCTCAGGTCTTTTCAAGGCGAGAATCAGGTCGTAGCACGCATGACTATACACGACCTCCTCCCCAGGCTGCGCGTAAACGACATGATCAAGGTGATGCAGTTGCACAACGTTGGATTTGTGCTACGTGGCCTGCGTGGGCCCGACTTGCCCGCTTTAGTCAAGGGACACACTTGTAAGCAGTCTTGTGGCGAGTGGTTGAGCGTGTTCACCAGAGTTCCACTACCGGATCCGCTCAGAAAGCACGTCACCTACAACATCGGCCGAAAGGAAAAGTCTGGCTACGCCGAGATGAAGCAGCACTTGAAGGAAAAAGCGAAGAAGGCGACCCGAAGCAGGCAGAGCGAAGACAAACCCTTCCCTCCATCACCTCCGTCGGACGAGACTTTGCACAAGATCACCGCGAATTTCATCAAGGACTGTCTGGAATTGGAGGAGACAGGCTGCGCGGTGTGTGGCGAGCTGAAGCCGTACGCGCAAATGACCTCTGTGACTGATATTGCCAACATGCTGACTCCCATCGCAGTGGAGGGCGTTGCGGTTAAAGACGACGGCTCGCCTTGGCCGAAGGAGAAGCCCATACTGACTCCCGAGTGTGAGCACGTATGCTCAGACTGTAGAGGGCCTCTGGGTCGAGGCACTATGCCTCGCCATGCGCTTGCTAACAATCTGTGGATTGGAGAGGTGCCCCCCGTACTACGCCAGTTGCGTTACTTTGAAAAGCTCGTCATCCAGCGCGCTCGTCACAATGCTCTTTTCGTGAAGGTCGCTGGCGGATACCGCAAAGCCATTGCGCACGTCATCTCGTTCCCGGTCAACATCGGGCTCGTTGACGCCCTCATGCCACCCCCAAGGCATGAAATGGATCAGATTCTCGCGATCATGTTCACTGGTCCGACTCCTCCCTCTGTAGAGCACTTTCAGTCTCCCCGGTTCGCACCCCTACTCGTCCGCAGAGACTACATTCGTCGGGCGCTGCAGTGGCTGCGCGTGCATCACCCGGATTATGCGGACGTACAAATTTCGGAAGAGCGATTGGCGCAATATCCGGAAGACTTGCCGCCCGTCACTGTGCAGTACAAGCCCGCAGACGGCAACATTGCTCCTGAGGGCCGAAGCGCCTACGACGTCGAGCCTGATCAGGGTATATCTACCGGTGAGCTTCCCTTCGTCGTGCACGGGCTCACAGGCCAGGATCTCGAGGAGAAAGGAGAAAACGAGTTGAAAGGCTTGGCATTGAAACACTTTGCTGGCAATGGGGCTATACTGCGCATTGGACACGACGCAGCGCCCGCGTCTATGTACAATAACCCCCAATTATATCCTCAGATGTTTCCTTGGCTCTTTCCCTTCGGCCGCGGCGGTCTTGGATCTACCGATATGGTCGAAGAGAAGCGGATGCGTCTGTCTGCCAAGGACCAATGTCAGCACCTGCTCATGTACCACGACAAGCGTTTCCAGACAGATCCTGCCTTTCTCTTCGTCGCATTTAGTCAGTTTCAAATCAAAGCCGCTACCACGCAAAGTTTCCTTGTCGCCAGAAGAAAGGACTTTCCGGAGATGACCGAGCGCCTCTTGTCCGTAAATAAGGCTGTAATGCAGGACCTCATCATCAGGCTGGCGGCGAACGAGCATGTAGTCCCGGAGACTGACGACGAGAAACAATGCTGGCGGTTGATTCAAGACATTGAGGCGGTGGCCGTCAAAGTTCAGGGTTCGGCTGCTAGCAGAAAGTGGATGCGGACGGAGATATGGTCTTTAATGGCTCACATAGGATCACCGATATGGTACATAACCATCGCCCCCGCAGACATCAAGCACCCTATTTGTTTCTACTTGGCTGACGCCAGGCAAGAGTATCGGCCCAACGTGATGCCGCCCACTACAGACGAGGAGCGCGACGCGCGATTTCGAGCAGTCATCAACAATCCTGTCGCGGGCGCTCGCTTCTTCCACTTCATGATCCAGTCCTTCATCAAGTACATTTTGGGAATCTCCAGCCCTTTACCAGGTATCTTCGGCGAGACTTCCGGATACTACGGGACCGTTGAGCAACAGGGCCGCTTGACGTTGCACTTACATTTGTTGCTGTGGATAAAGGGCGCTCCTTCTCCAACCGAGATTCGCGAGCGAATGAAAGAATTCGAATCTGAATTTTGCAAGCAGATGGTCGAATACGTCGAGGGTTGTCACCGTGGCGGATTTTTGAATGGATCGCTTGCAGAGGTTTCAGCGAATTTGAAAGAACGCCAGGCTGAGAAAGGGTATCAAAACCCGACCTTCACACTGCCCACCGCTCCGGATGGCAAGTACTGCACGTGCGATCGCCCAGGCTGCAAGAAGTGTCAGCGCACGAAAGACTGGCTCAAGCAGTACGCAGCGGAGGTCGACGACGTCCTCATACGCTCTAACGTACACACCTGCATCGACAAGTACTGCAAGTACAACAAGACGGGTCGTTGCAAAGCTCGTATGCCTCGAGAGGTCAGGTCGGAAAGCAAGGTCGATCCGAAGACCGGCGCGTTGAGATTCAAGCACCTGGAGCCTAACATGAACGACGTAAGTAGCATCATAAGCTTCTTATTCCGATGCAATCACGATACGACGTGCCTTTTGTCCGGAAGTGCGGTCAACCACATTGTGTATTATATCACAGAATACATTACGAAAATGGGGCCGCCCACTCACGTCGTATTCGACGCAATTAAAGGCGTCTTTGATCGCAACGAAGACATCTTGTGTTCGGGGGGTTCTGACGTCGAGGTCGCGCGACGCTTGATGACCAAGATTGTAAACAAGATCACGACAAAGATGGAGCTTGGCGCGCCAATGGTTGCCATGTACTTACTGGGACACCCAGATCACTACAGTTCGCATCGTTTTCGGCCTTTTTATTGGACGACTTTCTATCATCATATACATCAGTTCTGGACGCACGGAGAAACGGATGAGAAAGTGTTACTCATGCGCAAGAAAGGCCGTATCATTGGCATCTCCGAAGCGCAGAACTACATCTTCCGCGCGCACGCGCTCGGTCACTTGAAGTTGTACGACTTCATGCTCCTGTGCGAACGTGAGCAAATTCCGAAGCCTGGTAATAAGGAGAAAGCAGAAGCGGCGGAAGAAGACTCGCCACGCACCGAAGAACGTCTTGATGTACAAATCGACGCATACGAGCAGGATGGCTGGATCGTTGAGGACGAGGACGATGGAGAAAGAAGCGTATTGTCCGATGAGGAAGAGGTAGAGGGGGATGAAGACGAAGACGAAGCAGCGCTGAGTGCTCAGAACCAAAGTGGCGTGGTGGCGGACAATGCTGATGTCGAAATGGGTCCGTCTGAAGTTGAGGGAGCCGCAATGGATGATGTTGTTATGGAGGACGTAGACATGGAAGAGCCGCTCGATGACATGCCTACCGCGACCGTACATCCTCCCACGAGAGAATTGCCGAGGTCCTACCACGCGTTTCTGTACGGTCATTCCCAGGCGAACTCGCACTGTATGAAAATTAGGGCGGAAATCGACCCTACTCTGGTACTCAACTTCATGCGGTGGCTCCCTCGAAACGACGGTGAAAGTCGCGACGAGTACATAAGAGTGATGCTGATGTTATTCAAGCCCTGGCGCCACGCTCGCGACTTGAAGGAAGAAGATGAGACGTGGGAGGAGGCGTTCGCGAACCACAACTTCACAGAGCGCGAACGGGAGTTGATGCGAAACTTCAACTTGCGTTGGGAATGCATCGATGGGCGGGACAACTTCAGGGAAGTGTTGAGAAATGGCGGCTTCAACGACCGCGAAGACGATCTCCCCATTTACGCTGATAGTGTCGATGACATCACGCGTGAGCTTGACGTGCGCGACGTGGTTGAAACTGTTTTTCCTGGGCGGAGCGACGATGAAGACGACGGAGTGGTTAATAAGACTTACCAGAATAAGACGATCGCGTTCCAAGCCATTCAGGACCTCATGATTAATCAGCGATGGGCAGTCCCACAAGCGGGAAAGGTGGTCGCACCAACGGGCAGAGTATTAGTACGCCTTTCGGCTCGTCATTGGTCGAGCGCCGTAGAGCGATTGAAAAAAGAAGCCATCGCTATACAGATAGCGAGATTTACGAGAAACGACGTGCCTGAACCCACTGCTGGCATTGCCGCTGTAATAGGAGTAGACATCGTAAATAAGGCGATGCTCACCAGAGCGTACGTGCCGCCTCTGCAGCGCGGCCTCATAGATCATATCGTGCGATCGTTCGACCTGAGTATCGATCAGAAGAGGGCAGTCCACTTGCTTGGAAATCATGTTCTTACGCCGGGCGCCGGACAATTGCTCATGTACATTGGTGGCCCGGGGGGGACCGGAAAGTCGCGCGTTTTTGAAGCCATGCAGTCCTTGATTGACCTGAGTGGAGTTGATAAAGGATATCTTGTGACCGCACCAACTGGAACTGCGTCTTCGAACGTGCACGGGTCGACATATCATTCGACATTCGGTCTCAATCCTAAACGGTCTGGTAGCGCATCAAAGAAGCAGAAGGCCGCAACCGCAGACCGTGTACGCCGAGCCGCTACGTGCTTGATGGATGAAGCTTCCATGTTGGCGCACTACGAGAACTATAATGTGAGCAAAGCCGCTTGTGAAGCGATGGGCGTCTCTGACTTACCATACGGCGGCTTGAACATGATCTTCGCTGGTGATTTCGCTCAGCAACCGCCAGTGGCTGGTGGAGAAAATGGCTCTCTGTACAGTCGAACTGTCGGTAGGTATTCCGCGGATGCGAAGAGCCAAAAAGCGGCATTGGGAAAGGCCATATGGCACCTGTTCACCGTCGTCGTCATATTGCGGAAGAATCACAGACAACAAGGCCTCACTCCAAGAGATCGCTCTCTTCAGCGCCTTCTGCACAACCTGCGAATGCGGGATTGCGACGACGACGACATTTCATACATGATGTCCCTCCGTATTGACTTGCCGTCGAATGGTCTAGCAATCACCGATGAGCGTTTCCGTAATGTGTCGGTGATTACTGCTTACAATATCACGAAAGACGCGATCAACGACTTGGGGGTTCGCAGATTTGCAACCGAAACTGGCCAGCAGTTGACGGACTTCTTCGCAGATGATAAGAGACCTGGCGGAAGCAAAGACAAGCCGGTCTTATTCAGCCGAATTGTCCAAGAGATGCTATGGTCGCAAGCGCCTACCTTCAGCGAATACGTCCCAGGTAAACTGTCTTTGTGCCACGGCATGCCCGTCATGTTGCGACATAACTGGGCGACAGAATTAGCTATGAACAAGGGACAAGAGGGAGTGGTCTATGACTGGATTGCTGGAGTAGGAAGACATGGACAACGTACATTGCAAACACTTTTTGTGCTGTTGATTAACCCTCCCCGTACAGTCCACTTCGGGGGCTTGCCAGAAAACGTCGTACCTTGCGTGGCTCGTACGGTTTCCATACAATGCGACTTGCCGAAGTATTCCGGCGCTAAGGAGCTATCAGTGTCGCGCACCCAGGTAGAGGTCCTGCCAAACTTCGCAATGACGGACTATGCTTCCCAGGGTAAATCGCGTGACTACAACGTCGTCGACCTAAAAGACTGCTCAGATCATCACGCGTACTATGTCGCTCTCTCGAGGGGTCGTACTTCAGAAGGAACTGTCATTTTGCGCGATTTTCACCCGAGCAGACTCCAGGGCGGGTGCAGCGGAGCATTGAGGCAGGAATTCCGGGACCTAGAAATGTTAAACGACATTACCAGAATGAGATACGAAGGGACTTTGCCTGAAAGCGTACAAGGACATCGGAGGAAAGACCTCATTCAATCCTTCCGGAGGTGGAAGGGGCCCACGTACATGCCCGGCGATCTTCCGCGCGCGTTGCGATGGACTGCGGCGGCGCCACGATACGACTCAAACGGGGAGTGCACCAACCCAACCGCATGGATCGAACATGAGGTTGTTGCTCTCGATTGGCAAGTCATCGAAGAAGACAAAAGAAAGCGAGGGAACCTCCCTAAAATGCGGGACGACGACGGCTTCTTGTCAATTCCAGACTTCATTGCAACCAAAAACACTCAGCTTGGTTGTATGGAGGCTTCGCCGTCCAGCTTGGCATCGCTCGCAGCGGCACCACCGCCGCCCACTCTCAGTCACGGAGCGAAGTGGGTTAACAATAGCTGCGCGTACGATTGCGTAGCCACTGCACTCGCCTGGGTGATCAGCGACAACGTGGGCCATTGGGTACCCCGGCTGAACGATTGGTCTGTTGGGACACAGATCGTGGCCGCGTCCGCGGTCCGACAGCATGGGAGTCACGGGGCGACGAAGATGTCGGTGGACCGCATGCGAGACGACATACGCACGTATCTGCTGAACATGGACCCACTGGAGTTCCCGCCTGGATCGTTCGCGCCCGCCGTATCCGCTTTTCAATACTTGTTAACAACGACACGCACCGTGGCAATCAACACTCGTCGCTGTAGGTCACAATTCAGGCATGCCATCCATGGCGGTGAAGGATCTCGAACCATTGATTTTAACAGCCCCGTCTTCGAGCTGGAATCCCAGTTCCTCTCAAAAGTCGGTACCTGGTTCAGAGCGCGCGGTGACCCCAACGGCTTGCCTTGTCTTTCGTGCGGTGCCAAGGTGCAAATGACCACGACGCTGCGGGAGGACTGTCCTTTTGTTCTGATCAGCTCCAGCGGACCGGGCAGAAAACTCACGATCTCCTTTTCAATCCGCGCGTCAACCGAAGCGCGCGAATACGGTTTAAGGGCAATTGTATACTTCGGAGCCGAGCACTTCACACTGCGTCTCGTTCAGAATCTGACGCACGTGTGGTACTACGATGGCATGAAGAACGAGGGACAGTTGACCTACGACGGGGAAGTCAGTGGACTGAACCTGAGGCAAACAAGAGGCAGGGTCGCCGTGGCTGCCCTGTACGCGGATTGAAAGCTTAAGTCCGAATATGTGGCGTTCCCGAATAATATGTGGCGCATTATCGTTATGTGGCGTGTCGTCATTGATGTGTCGCTTTCTTAAACCTCGACCTTCTTGCCGCTCCCTATGTCTAGTCCGAGACTTCGAACTAATTATACGGGCTTGAAGCGCGGTATTGTTTGACCAGGAGAAGGGGTGGGCACTGCATGTATGCAATGCCGCGAGACTGTCGGGGAGGCGGGAGGGAAGAAGATCGTTGGACTTGTCTCGCAGGTCGTATAAGAGGCGGGGGGCGCGCTGTGCAACCCAACCATGGGGAACGCTTGCTCGCAACTCCTTGACTGTCTACCGTGGGTGTGCGCGTCTACTTCTTCAACATGTCCTGACGTACTCGTAGGCCGACTGCCTGCGACGACAAGCTATTGTCGTATCTAGGCACCGCAGACATTCTCCGCGTACGCCGCATCAACAAGGCCTGCGAGGGGCGAGTCCGACAATACTACGCACGCGCCTTCAACGTCAGCCACGCTCTCCGGTCGTTTCTACCTCGAAAGGCCTACGCCGCTTTTCAAGGTATGCAAGCGCAAACGGGATTGCTGATCGGCGGCAGAGTCGCACTAGATTTCATTCGGCGAGACCTCTGCCTAGAAGACACTATGGACACCTTCGTCAATCGGCGCAGCGTACTCGACGTCGCATCAACGCTGGAAAACCTCGATTACCGCTACGTGCCGGACGTCCTGCCTTTGAGGACCATCGCAGAAGCCGTGGACTACAAGGCAGACAGGTCAACCTTCAACTCGTCCGTGGTAGGAGTCCACGTCTTCCGTCACTCTTCGGGAAAAAGGATTGTTGTGCACGTCGCGCGTACATCCACAGTTGATTGCATTCTCGGATACGGGACCAGTGAGTTCCTCCCTTGTCGCCCGAGGGTTCCGCTGATCATGAACAGGCGCTCTCATGAACTTCGTGTCGCACACTTCAGCATACGCTCTGTACCCCAAAGGCACTCTTATGAGCAGGCACGCGCTGTTTCTCGCGCCACCGCCATGGATGGGAGTACCCGACGATCACTACAGCAAGCGAGCGTACGGATACAAGAACACAGCGCAAGTGACGCGGCTTACAGCGTCGCGGGCGGCTCACGAGTGGGGACGCAAGTTTCGTTACGTCGGGGACGATCTGACGTGCAAGATTTCCCTCTCGTCTGCGACGTACGTCGACCTTGACCACTGGAGATACTTACTAACACGACTGCAGCGACATCTTGGACGGCGCCATGCACCAATCATGGAAGCTTTGCTTTCGTCGCATTAATCGATGCGAGTGCGGGGAAGGTCGCTTACTGCAGGCGCCGTACATGGGAAGGAAGAGGGTGACCATTCCCCCTTTGCGCGACTGCGCGAACTTTCACTACGTCTTCGCCGATCAGCAATTTCTTGAAGCGTTCGACGACATCGTTCAGAACATGCGTTGGTCGCACGAAGTATGGACCGGAGAGCTTTCCGCTGCCGCTGCGGCGCGCATCTGTGGTCGGATCGACGACTTGAAACACACCATCAGTGTCATAGAAAGACATTAGGTCTTCTACTACTGCTTATGTACGTCGTCGACATACTTGTAACGGCCCGTCTTGCACCCGGGGTCTCGACCAGCGCAGACCGGTGCTAAATTGATCGATTTTGAATTGATTGGCCCGCTTAAGCGCGACGTTTCGTCAGTAACTGTCACGCATAACAGTCCGCCTTCCTAACTCACCATATGCCACGCGCAGCGTTGGCCCACTAACCACAAGT